>VUQR01001632.1:0-10004 GCA_015108515.1 Hemichromis elongatus | reverse complement strand
CCCCCCCCCCCCCCCCACACACACACACACCCCTCCACCCCCTCTCCATCGCTTCTTCCACCCATCTGGCTTTCATTTTCTCCACCTGCCCATCAGTCTGCAGGCAGAGACAGGTGAGCCTATTACACGCTTCTCACATTCTGCTAGACACACTCACAGACACACACACACACAAAACACTCTAGCTCCACTTCATGGTAATTTAACTTGCCATGCACATCAGCCAAATCTGCTGCGCCGTAAAACGGCTGTTACCGCGGCCACGTCATGCTTCTGATGAAGTGGTCTAGTGTCCACTATAAAAGCTGCAACAAACTCTATTACAGTCTGCCGAATCATAGGTAATGGATACGGGAGAAGAGGTTCAGCCCTAAAATTTCTATTTTGTCGTTTTATAAAAGTGAAATGTTGAGCATTGGAAAAAACAAAAGATAATCGGAGCTACTGTTAATCAATTATAGTTATTGTGCGACTTGAATAATATAGCCAGGGGTTAAAGTGGGATATAGCAGGTGAAAGAACCCTAAGTTCTGGCGTAGTGGGCAGGCAGGTGAAATGACTCAGAAATGAAATAATTTTAGGTCATAATTTCTGTTGTGAGGTCTCATAAATCCAGCTGACCTATGTTACTGCTCTTTGTGGATTTACCCAGCTACATTCTGGAATACAGCAGATGCTAGATGAGCTATATCATGGCTGCTTTCCAATCAGTATAAAGGTGGATTTAGCTAAGTGTTACTAAAGAACATTATCAGCTTGAATTCAAATTGATGACTCCTTCGAGAAGCAAGACTTGTTACTCTTCTGGACACTTATTTGGGCAGTTATTTTGAAGCACTCTCTCAATTAACTTTCATTTTAATGGTCAAGGGGACATAAAAACTGCAGAATATATCCAGTCAAATCTGATAAAAATCACTTAAAAGTTTGCTGACATTGCGCAAATACGGCTTTAAATCTTTCAGCCTTTGCCTGTTGCAAAATTCTCTCATAAATTTCTTGAGGATTCTTTCAATACCATATCTCTTGATTATAATGTCTGCTTCCCAGGACTTAAAGTAGCACTGACCGTAGATACCACTGCATCAGTTCAGCAATGTCCAGTTAGGTTTAACAAATGTTAAGCAGCAACATTTGAATAACAAATTGATATATACTACCGCAAAGTTGTATAGCAGATTTATACTATACAGGGTTTAGTGTTTCAAAAAAACAAAAAACCTCATCTGAGGATTTATTATTAGATTTTTCTTAAAGTAAGCTAATTTAAAAAAAATTAAAGTAAGCTAGTACCACAACTAATATATACTACTAAAAGTGATGATCAGTGCACTACACAGCACAAAGCACAAGCCCGGTCATTAAAAGCTGCAATATCATTAAAACCAAAACGAATGAAAACAGCTTTGCTTAATAAAGATGAAACGCAAATAAAAGTTATGGCCTTACTATGTAAATCCTATTTTAATCAACTGCACAGTAAACATTGTTGGCTAGGATTCATCCGTCCACTTTACAATATGAAAGAGCTTGAATTGTGCAGGATAAATAAATCTTATCAGAACTGTTTATTAAAAAACGTCGTCAGAGGCCTGGTCGCCTAATATTTTCTACTACAGATGAATTGAAGCGAATTCGGTTTAACTTGTTGTTCTTGAAGGTTATTTATTTATTTTCAGAAATGTTGCCTGCCTGCCTGCTTGGGTGGTGGAAAGGCAGATATAACAGGTGTTTGTGTGTGTGTTTGTCATGGGGGCAAGGAGGATGGGTTTGTGGGCTGCTGATGGCAATGCTGCAGAACATGCTGTCATGTGAAACATCCCCTTTAAGACAAGCACACACTTTGTACCCATCTCTCACTCTACCTCGTCTCTCTTTGAGTTTTTGTGTCTTTACTCAAACACATAAACCTTTTTTCCCCTCTTGTGTCCTTCATCCAGGTTTTTACACCAGCTGAACTTTTCCAATTCAGCAGTTTCGCTTTATACAATTTCAGAATAGCTAAAAACAAACAATCATTAATAACACTAAAAAACAAAACAAAACATGTGACACCTTCAAAAATAAGTAAATAAATTAATAAATATTTAAATAAAGAAAAGAAAATCAGCAGTAATTAATTCTCCTGGTCTCCAGGTGCAGTTACAAATACAGAGCTTGACAGTATTAGCAGGAGAGACTAAAAATATTTATGTGGATAGTCAAAGCGTGATTATTAAAGAATGGATGACTTAGGGAGAAAATAAGGAGGAGCTGAATAGACAATAGTGGTAGAGGGATTAAAATAGATAGATGAGAAGGCAAACTGAGAAAAGACTCTCAAGAGGTAATTACAAACTCAGCATGTGTTTTTTCAACACCCACATAACAGCAGATCGTCCCGGTTCTGCAGCCAGAGATATCGAAAAAAATAATTTCTAATAATCCTGACTCTGAAGCATCACGGTGTGGGTGGAGTTTTACTTTAGTGGGCAGCAAAATCCTGGTAAAGTCGTTTTTATTAATAAAATGAAGTTTACTCAGTCAGAGTGAATTGGCAGTATGGCTGTTTGCCTTGTATACAAGCTTTTTATTATCCAGATGTTGGGCATATGTGAAAAATTTAAGTTTTATTAAATAAGGTCAAATTTTAGGATGAATTACATAGAAATGAAAAAAAAAGAAAACTGTGGAAACCATGAATACTAAACTATCATCTTCACATATATAATTACATTATCTGTTACTCGTGTATGTCAGTAATATTTCATTCATCAAGACTGCATGTGTGATCCAAATGTTCCTTTCATTATTTGACAGGTATACATAAAGTACATGACATGCCATCACAGATGTGGTGAATTAAAGGAGGAGTTGATTCCACCCTGAAATATATCTGAAATATCAACATTAATAGTTTACTGCCATACAAAGAGGATAGAACAAAAATAAATAAATAAACAGAGAGAATTTAAAGATTTGTCTTTCATCTGTTGAACGCTATTATAAATCAATGAGCAGAAAGGAGATTCACTGAGCTGCACATTGCACAAAAATCCAATGTGAATTCAGCCAACAATCCCTCAGTTTTCTCTCTCTGCTCTGTTTCCCTGCTCTTTCTGTTAAAACCAGAGCCATTAATACCAAGCGAAGGACTCAGATTAAGAAGATAAAGGCGAAAAGAGCATAGAGCAACAGACGTTATGGACATAGTAGAAGGTAAACCTATTGACAACAGGCTGACCTGCTATTTTATTTGCCGATAACATTTGAGTATTTAAAAAAAATCCCAAAACTAAATAATTTATATTCATCCAGCACGACAAAAATGTAAGGAAAGCAGAATTAAATTCATGACTTTTTAACTTTTGTTCTGTTCTCTAAAATAAAAGACAATGTCATATTGTAAGTGTAATGTGTAAAGCAGCATATGTAAAGTCTCACCAATAAAAAAAAGAAAACAAAACAAAACAAAACACAGAATTGGTTTTAGATCCACATTTAAACAGACAAAAATCATATCGGTTTTTTCACCACATCCCCTGGATTTTTAGAGGAATGCAACAACTTGGGAAAATGAAGGTCTTATCTTATTTTTTCACAGGTCTATTTGGGACAGTTTTCATTGCGTAGTCACGACAGAGCAGTGATGTGACATTTCAGATCATCTTCAATGCACCTTAAAGGAAACTAACAAAAAAAACCCAAACAATAAAGTAAAAAAATCATAAGAACCCGACAGTGAAACACACAAGGGTTGCATAGTTAATATGTCAGATGTTAAGAGAGGGAACTGGAGGCAGTGAGTTCAGGCTATAAGCCTTATAATCTGCTTCATAACTGTCATCTGACATCACTGCAGCAGATGCTTCATCTCGGATCATGTTCTGTCTGCCTATTCTAAATAATGGGTAGGGGTCTTATTGTCATGCCGTACTCTGATGAAAATGAAGAGGACTGAGGGAGAGCAGAAAAATGCTATTGTTTATTTTCCCACTACAAAACAGGCTGGAGCGGGCGAGGAGAGCTCTCCGCCATAGACCGCATGACCATAGAAAAAGATGGACACAGAAGGAGGGGTGACAAGAAAACCAGCTTATTCTTTTTTTTTTCATATAGAGTCACAACCTGGCTAGTTAGTCACCTAGCTCATTGAGAAATGCTTTATGTGACTAATAGTGAATTGAATGCAAATTCTCAACTTGTCAATAATCTGACGAGAATAATCAAATTTATTTCATCAGAAACCAAAAAACAAACAGAAGAAATGAAATCTAAAATGGGAAGTAATGGTTTGCCTCGAGGGCTTTTTTTTTTCTTTCTTTCTGAAATAGAGACCGCCAATTCACTGAATGACATTCACTGGAAATTCACCTACAGTGACAACACTGAAAGCCAATTCAGAAGCGGCAAATGTTCTCCCTTCATCCTTCATATTAACATTATTTATCATGCTGCATTTCATGTTTATTTCCTCAACAAAAAGAAAAGAAAACATGTTCTCGCTCTCCTTTTTTGCCTCTATGTGTCAGTCTCTCAATCCTCTTCAGTACAATTAGTGTTTATATTTGCAGCTTGGTGCCTGTCTTTGACTTCAGGTTTATATATATGGTCAGCAAGGAGCGGCCAACCATTGCTTGAGGCTGCAATCGGTTGTCAATATCACTCTCACTCAACCTACAGTAGTCAAGTTAATTAAGTGATTTAAGAGAGGAAAGCTGCTTTGCACGTGATAAATGATTTCTTGTTACTAGAAATGAAAAAATAAAAATTAAGTAAAAGAGAGCAGCACTGTATATGACAGTTTTATTTTAGGCAAGAAAATCCACTTTTGATTTCCTGCCAGCCCATAACAGATGGCCCAAGGCTTTTGCTTTTTCTTATAATTTAAAAACTGGATTCAATTTTGCAAATAGTAGACATTAAAATAGTAAAATTTTGGCTTTACATGACTGATAGTATGACTCTACACTTAATTAAAAAAAAATAAACTGTTGATTCAAAACGCTTTTTTTTGTTACATTTTATTGAGCCTTTTTTCCAGAACTGGCTCATGGATATGTAGTTACCGGTTCAGATTTATAAGTGGGCAACTAGACATCATTGCTGGGCAAGACTTTATAAAAATATTAACGTTAATAATGACTTAAATTTCAATGAAATAACAATCCATAGTCTCAACTTTTTTTAATAACTTATTTGTAATCTATGAATGTTATTGTAGAGCTGAGTTTGAGTGTTGCTCATGTGTGGATATTGGAGCTGCAGATGAAGCAGTTTCTATACTAATTGCAATCTTGTCGGGCAAGATCCTTAACCCCAAATTACTCCCAATGGATCCATTGAAGAGAGTGTATACATGATAGGCTGGCATTTAAAGGCATAAAAATAAAAGTAATTTGAGTGCCCGGTAAAAGCATAAAAGTACTATAAAATTAGTCCATTTATAATTTACTATAATACTGTTCATTCATAATTGAGAAGGGCTTCATTTAAAGAGAGCTTTTTAAACATCAAAATGAGAATAATTGGTTAAAAGATAAGAAAATGTGTAAATGTCAAGAAAGCTGGGAAGACATATGACTTAAGGCCTATAACAGTAGGTTTCTATAAGTATCATAAAAGTGTTAGATTTAAGCATCAAAGCTATTTACAGTAGTTAGGTTTTGAAAAAGATAAATAGTTTTATATGTCAGAAGTACAGACAGACAGAAATTGTACCATCATTAACTTTAATCATTCCTTTTTGATAATTCCTTAACATTTGCTTAAATGAATGAATCCGGCGTACTAATAGTTTCACCGGGTCTAACTCCTTCATATCCCACCCTCAGTTCTGTATGAACAATACCCAGTCAGAAAGTGATAGTTTTACTGAGTGAGTCAAGTGGATAAAATCATTTGAAAATATCCCAAAAAATTAAAAATGGGGAAAGACAGAAGATAGAAACCCCAGAAGTAAGTTGTTGATACTCTACTCTCATAATTGTGCCTACCTCTGCACCATTACATATGAATGCAGGTAAAAAATAAATGAAATAATAATAATAATAATAAAGGTAAAATAAATAGCTAAATTAAAAGATAAAATTACTGAAAGAAAGGGTATGTTATAACATTTTAAATATAAATGTGAAAACAATCTTAAATATTACACATCACAGTAATAGTACTGTCTTTTTTATGTTGAAAAGAGTACTTGTTTTTGCTTTTATTCTCTAAAACTAATAAAATAAAGTAAAAATAAAGTGAAATAAAATAAAATTATTATATAAGGTGGTTTGCCCAGAGGACTACAATGGAACGATGACATCTAATACAGGAAAAGAAAAGATACAGAGAGGGAGAGAAGGTAGTTTGAAAAAAGTGAAATGACTGACAGATTGATAATAAAGATAAATAAAGAGAAAGCAAGAAATAAAAATGGAAGAATCAAGAAAGGAAGAGGAAATAAACTTAAAAAAGGGAATAGGGTGTAGTCAAAGTGCAAAAAAAAGGAAAGCAAGACAGCAAATGTTGCCAAAACTTGGCGAGTGATGGAAGACATTGATCACAAGGCCAAGTAGATGGATACCAAGAAAAATCAAAAAAGGCTAGTGGAAAAAAAATGTGAGAGATGAAGGGAGAACAGAAGAGCAAACTGGAGTAAAATGGGCTTAAATGCCTATCACAAAGGAATGAGGGGGGAAATCAGGGGATAAAGACTGAGGGGAGGGAAGGTAGAGACAGAGAGCAAAATGGTGTGAAATTGACATGAAAATGAGAGTTGGGGCAGTGGGGGAGTGTGCTTCATGAAAAGCCAACATGCTGACACCTGAGGTTTGTGAGGGTTAGAGTAGGTTGGCTCAGCATGATAAGATAACTGCCACCTTATCTGTGGCTGTCAGACCACTAACACACATACACGGTGACATATCAACACAAATGCAGCTCACACACAGTTAGACCAGGAAAGCGGTCAAAACACTATTGGAAGATTGGCAGACAGGTGTTTGGAACTGTGACTGGAATTGAGTCAGATGTCTATTTGTGTATTGCTGTGTGTGTGTGTGTCTATGTGCTTAGGCGTGCGTGTATACTGTACACGTGATAGGTAGTGCAGATGCAGATCTAAATGAGGCTGTAGCAATGAAACTAAAGTCAATAAGTACTGTTTCTTATCAGTCAACAAAGTCTTTGATTAGGTTTTGTCACAGATTCAAAACTGATTTAGAAATTTTCAGTAAGGGGGATTATGTATAATGGTTTAGGTTTTCATCAATATGTATTCTTACATTACAAACATTTTGTGCAAGTAGAGGTTCCTCTCAGTCTATCTAAGTAAGCTGTTATGATGCCACGTCGATGACCATCGATCAGGATTACTGGTTTACTTGCTCCCAGTTCCTAAGTCTTGGTCTAGGCTGTAACTGTTAGGAACAAACTGTCTCTCACCATGGCTTGTATTTAATCAATGCTTCAGTTGTGGAAGGCATGCCTGGTTGTAAGGAATACAGACCAGTGTGTGGGCTGAGAACAAATGAGAAATGAAAGAGTGGAGAGAAAGAAAAAAAAACATTATGAAGGAATCAAAGAAGTGAGAAAAAGTCTATGAAGCCTTTTTAAAATGCTTTGCTGCACCCTGGCATAATGTAGGATAGTGTATTAAAATAAAAATTATTAAAAAAAAACATAGTGTTACAATTAATTGTTAGCACAGCTTTAAGAACACAAACATATTCATCCATTTGGACACGCCTTATTAATCATGGCATTTCATGTTGGTGGTATAAAAGAACAATATATACATGCGTATCTGTTCATTTAATGGTTAGAAGTTTTATGTATTTATTACCAGATTTTATAGTTCATCTTTAACATTTCTGTAAAGATTTATTAAGTGCTGTTAAAACTGCTTTTTGTTCGTCAGAGGCATAGAAAGCAAATAAGGAGACAGAAGAAGACCGATGTTAAATCCCTCGTGCCATTAGTCTATGGGATTTCACACAATGTCTGCACGCCTTTAAAAGTATTCCACAGACATCCTCTGCGTAAAAGGACAAACAAATACTGTGTCCCCAAAGGGGATCGGTGGAGTGTAGTTTAAAATTATAAAACAAATCAACATCATGATCTGCCATCATTACTTTGGCATCGAGTCAGGGATTGAGATTGAATTTTTATACCCCAGCTGGTTTGATGTAAAGGCTGTGACAGCCAGTCTAACGGTCATCTAGAGCCATAAATGTTAATTAACAGCCTAAGCTGCTGGACATTCAATTTCCTGCTATAGCCGAAAGGAAGGGCTCATAAAAACATGGTCCTTGCACATGTGGATATCTCACATATGCATGTAAGAATTTAACCATGTATGAGTTCTTAAGTTTGACTATTTCTGTGTTTTTGTGTGTTTGTGCAGCTTTATATGTGACAAAGTGTGAACGTCTGCATGGTCCAAGGACACACAGTGTCGCAAACTGTCCCAAAGGCTCTTCTGTCCTTTTCTAATACAGCAATAAGCCGTCAGCACAAGCCATAACTAGCTAATCGCACTATGACAACAGAATAAAGCCACACAGAGACAAAGTCAGGTAAAAGTCAAAGCACAACCACATGAAGGTACACAACCGTATAAGGTCAGGTGAGTTACATGGTGACATCACCAAGAAAAAAGTAGAAATAACACTATGGACCACTGTAAAACGTAGGTCATGCTATAACATCACACCACGGCTGTACATGACCTAAATGAGCTTCAGTAGGCTGACAGCACCAAAAGACATTCAGTATCTGTTTCCTATGTGGACAAAGCACAGCAGTAATGTCACAGATGATTTGACTCAAAGCACACACACACAAAGACTTTCCAGAAACTAGTCTCAACATTAGGCAGCTTTCCTGCAAACAACTCCAGGCTGATATTTGTAAAGAATCCCCCCCAAAAAAACCTTCAAAAATCTGGTTTTATTGTCCCAGAGTAACATTTTCTTAAATTAACCTGCTAGTTTTATTTCCACTGTGCATCCACACACTCTCATAACAATACAGTTCCATTAACTGCTTATTAATCCAGAGTGCTGACATGATCAATGTCTCGTTGCACAAATGCCATTTTAATTCACTTTTCGGATGTGGTTGACCAAGAAAATGATAAGTACACACGCAAGATGATATACCAGCCGCTGTGTAGTTAAAACTGTCATGAACCTAAAGAGTGTGTACATGCTGGTGCGACAAGACGGTCGGCTCATTTGTTCCAGGCTGTTGGTTGTCTCTTTGGGAGCAGGAGCAGGATAAATGCCATCGTCGTTGATTTTTTTTTGCAGATCTCTTGTAATCTCTGATGATTAATTTATTATACTATCCGTCCTGTTTTTACTGAATAATATGTGACTTGCTAAACATAATATGTCAAACCAGGGTTAAACTTTCAATTCTTTCTGATGTTTGTATTACTTATCCTTGGTTTTGGAAAACACTGACCTTTTTCATTTTAACAGTTTCGTTGACCTCCAAAAACAGAATTGCATTTTTTGGGGGGGGATCTTGCTAACTTGCTCTTGCTTTGTATGCAGCACTTAACTCTCAGATAAAACGCATCGCTTTTTAAGCTTCAGGATTGTAATGCTGTTCAGTTCTCATCAATACTGGATACCTTCAGTGACATTTTGGCTCAAAACACCTATCAAAGCGGAGTAATAGCAATGATAACATTAGAATCAATAGTGGCCAAGAAGCCAAAACTGGACATTTTTTTTTGTGCATGTATAAATTGTGGGATTATTCTGTAAATGTCACCACCGACCGTATCATTGTTTATTTTGCTGTTTTCTCATTAGCTTTGTTTAAAATCCTATTCTTGTCTGGTGATGCTGGATAATTGAGGACAATGGATATTAAAAAAAAAAAAAAAAGATTGTAAGGAAAGACGTTTACCAGTGTTATCCCTTGCTGTGGAAAACAGAACTAATGGACGCCAGCCATGACTCTCTCTTTCCATTTCTGTTGATGACTCCCTTCTCCCCCACAGCTCATCTATCAATCCA
>VUQR01001629.1:19012-31126 GCA_015108515.1 Hemichromis elongatus | reverse complement strand
CTGATTCACTTTTTTGCCAAACTAACCCTTTTGTGTTTCATCGTTCGTGTCCACTGAGCACTAGAGTGCTGCTTTATCAACCAAACATGGCTCTGAGAGTCAGAGAATTTGAATTCAGCTGGAACTGCCGAGGCCGGAGTTTCCCATCCTGGTGGGAAAATCCCAAACGGGCTGTGTGTAATATGTGCACAGGCTTAAATGTTTCCCTGCCTATTGCTTATAAATATTTATCAGATTTTTATGGGAATCATCCTTTTGTTTTACTAATTCAGAGCTCAGTTTGTTATTATGTTTTTGGTTTTGTTTTTAATTGTTTGTTTTCTCACTCCAGCTGGGAGCAGTCAAATGCCAGCTGTTGTCTCCTGACAGCATTCTTATTGTACATCATACAGTATCGGTCGGCGAAACCTGTGGAAGTGTTATATTCTGCAGAGTAGCTGCTCTTTACATTGATAACAGCTTTGTACATTTACAATGTAAGTGCTCTATAAAGTGTGTATATCTACAGTATATACACACACGTTAAATGGAAAAGTAAAAAGTGCACACAAAATCCACAATTTAAGATGTTTGAAGCACTTCCATTGGGTTGTTTTGTTGAATGTTTACTTTAATAAAAGGCGTGAAATGCTGTCAGTAGTGTATAAGACTGTCATCAGTGTGCAAATGCCACTGTAAGGAAAAATGAAGCATACTTTCCTATTACATATCCTTACATAACTCCAAATGTTTTACGTTGTAGTTCAAATCCTGTTGCTGGTATTAATAAACAGCAACTGTCTATATGCAGTACTGTGCTAAAGAAGGTCAGGATATCTGGACTCCTCAAGAGAAGAAGTGCTGTTTGGTCTCTCAGTCATGGTGAGACGCACTTCTCATCAGCATTGGCCATTCTGTAAAGCTCAGATGCTCATTTTGAAACAAAATGTGAGTGTTTGCTAAAGTGTGACGTCTATAATTAAATCTCTGACGCAGAACGTGAGTGGTCATAACGGAACGCATACAGCGGTCCAGAGGTCCATGAAACGATGACCTTCACAGGGCTACTGGGGGAATTTCACAGCCTTTTTAAACATACATCATAGCACGTGGGATGTGCTTATGTGTAATGGAGAGGGCGGCTACACCAGTCTTGAATATTAAAAAAAAACAAAAAAACAACTATAACATCAAATATCATAAGGAAAAACTGCACTTAAGATGGTAACTAAGTGTGTGTGTGTGTGTGTGCAGTCGTAGTCATGCTGTGATCCGTCTGATTGTCTCCTGTTTTTCATCCTGAAATATTCGTCCTGTCTGTCCTTCTGTTAGCAGACTGGAGATTTTCACAGCACTGCAGTCATTTATAGCCACAGCTGTGTATGTGTCATAAGTCTATGGGTCTAAGTTTATCCCTGTTTGAATGGTACTTTGTAGCAGGAGAAAAAAAGTATGCTGCCCAGATGTTATTAGACATAGGTCAGAGCTTTTCCGTTGGAAAACTGCTGCACTAAAGTTTTAACAAAGACTGTCCGATGTCACATTTTAATTTACCAATCAGGATTCTTCCCTGATGAAGATGGAGTCCAGACAGTCGACCCTTTCTTTCCTCTAGTTATTGTGGATTTGAAAAACCTGGACAGTGTTGTCTGAACTATATCTAGCTGCTGCAGCTTTAGGAAGGGGAAAACAGACATCTGGAGTATTATTTCCAAACTTGTATTTGAGTGTTTAAACTCATTTTTGCTGCTTTATGTAGAAGCCGTTTATTTGACCATCGCTGTTCTCTAATTGAAATTCTTTAGCGATGATCTTTTTGTTTTTGCAGACGACAGGGTGAATAATGGGGCTAAGATGGAGTTTAAATCCAAACAATGGTTCGGTGCTTCAGTGCGTTCTGATGGAGAACACATTCTGGTAAGAAACACGGCACATAAAATGTCTGAGGAGCATGTGTATATATTATATGCAGTGCATAAAAGCTAAGAAAATAACACAGCAGCTCATTTTGTTTTCACCCACTGCTGTCGTTGCATCCCGGTCGGAGATCTCGTAAAATGTTTGCATCAGTTTGTGCCAGCGGCGGGTTCTCCGGCACAACTGAAAGGATCCACTGCACACCTTTCCAGAGTCGCCACAGTTAATGTGACTGAATGAATGTGTGACTGCATTCATTTGTTCTGTGTGTGCTCTGTAGGCGTGTGCTCCCCTTTACCAGTGGTCGACCTTTGGTGTCTCTGAGCGTGAGCCTGTGGGAACTTGTTACCTGAAGAAAGGAAGCAAGGTGGTTGAATACTCGCCCTGCAGAACAGGTATGTTTGTGTCTTCCTGTCCTGGTGTCCACAGTGGACCCCTCCCAGTTCAAATGCATAGTCTGAGCTATGGTGGCCGCTGTAGGACAAACATATTTCAGAAAACATTTAGACTGTGCCTCATAACAGCTGCTGCTGAGTAATATTGACACTTAGTAATAATACCTTAGGATTAAAAAACAAATATGTGTCCATTAAACATTTTACATTTTTACCCCGGAGTCGCCTCAACAACTCTGCTAGCCGTTTATCTGTGATGAGTGTAGGCTGTCAGTCTGCAGTTTACCTCAGCTGTCAGTATAAAACAAGACGACGAGTCAGTGAAGCTCACTACTGTTTGATGACGGTGATACTAAGGTGAGTTTTTGAGGAGATGCTGAACTTTTCTGTCAGTAAGCGCTGGTGGTTTTTAACATTATTGAACTCTGGGTACCTTTGAATAAACTCTCATAAAACGTGAGGATGCAATCAAGCTGTCTATTAGAGGAAAAGTGTGATTTTTAGCACACTCTAGCTTAGACATTAGCTTATAACCAGCTGTTGTTTAGCTGGCTCATTATCAGATGTCCACAGACTGCAGGGTCGCATTTGTAATCTGCTGTAATTAAGCAATTTAAACCATGGCGGGAATAAATGAGCATGTTTATGCACATTATCGTGATAGGGCTCTGACCTAGGTTTAGTTCAGGCTGAAGTAAGGTCTTCAGTAAGGAGGAAAAGGATGAGGAGGAGAAAGATAATAAAATATAACTCAAAAATGTCTGGCTGCACCTTTTAAGTCTTGTGTTTAATTTAGTTTTTTTACTTTTTTGTATTTAATTGACATTTAAGCAGTTTTTTTGCTAGTTTTTACCCCACAGCTGTAAAAGTATTTGGTATTAGTATTACAGCTGGGCTGCATGGACACTCAAGTTTGTGAGTGCAATAACTCGAAAACGAGGAGTTTGAAATTCATATCATAGGCCCGTCTACTAAAAAATCTTGAATGAGTTTCAATCTCAGCGACCTCGTCCTCAAGGTCAGGGTCAGAGGTCACGCTTTCTGAAAATCTTCTCATCATATATCATCTCATCGTTGTATTTGGTGCTTTATCATGCATTATGCTATTTAATTCTCCCCCCAGATAAAAACTCACCAGAGGGGCAGGGCTTCTGCCAGGCAGGCTTCAGTGTGGATTTCCTTAAGGTAGGATTCACACACACGCTGTCCACAAACAACTTGTTATGTAAATTGGCTCAAAGCGCAAGTTGGATGTAAGTACTGTTACTAATGAGCAAATGAGTACCTAATCCAATGTTTAGTTTAGTGTCTGAGAAGTTTATTTTATTTTTTCAGTATTCCCTTATTTATTTTTCGTGGGCAGGGAACAGGTGGAAGAGTTTTAGATGAGTGTATCTTGGTATACCTTGTTTATGTAGACAGGAAGAGGCATGAAGAGATGGAAATCTCTCTTGGATACAGTCTTGCAGTTCAGAGCCACGTCCAGGAAATTAAATATTGAGTTTTGCTGATTAATATTTGTTTAATCAACAAAACTCAACAACTTGCTGCTGGACGGTGACTTTAAACAAGTCGAGCCTCACACTGCTGGCGCTTCCATAAATGGAAATGAAAGATTTGGGACGAGGTTATAATCCCAGGAGAGCATCTGTACTGAATCTGTGCTGCATCACTAGTTCAGTAGGTGGAACTGTTAACCCTCTGGAAAAAAAAAAAGTGTTTTTTAACTATGAGAATGAATAAAGAGTGCAACCGTAAACCTGGATTTTCCCTTCCCCTCTCCTTTTTTTTTAATGTCTTCAGAACGACAACAGAGTGGTGGTGGGAGGACCTGGCAGCTTCTACTGGCAGGGTGAGTGTAACACTGACTAGTGTGGGCGTGTGTCTGTGTGTTTCCTGCTGCCAGCTTAATGCAGGTGTGGTGACTCACACATGAAGAGAGACAGTTCATTTCCAGGTCATCCAGCCAGCCCTGTTTTCACTGCCTCTCTCTGTTTTTTACCAATTCACTGACAGACAGAGACTGACACCCTTTTATGAATGACAAGTAGTAACAAACGAGAGTGTGACAGAGCATTCAGGCAGAACACTGTGTTAAAAAGGCATTCTTATTCCTCCACATCATTAGTAACACGGTCTGCTGCTCGTTGAGGCTTTCAGCTCAGCAGTCAGTGGTTTTAAAAGCTGCTGGATCAGCATGAGCAGTGCGTGCTGTGTCACTGTGGGGACTGGGGGCAAGAGAACATTTACTGTTACTGTATTTAAATACAGTTTTGAGGTACGTTAGGTACTTTAAATTAAGGTTGGTTTTCTGAATCTATCTGCTGGAATACAGAGGAATAACTATTGTTTTATAACTCTTAACAGAAGTGGACTTCAAATTCAAATTAGGTCCTGAAAAAGTCACGGAAATATTGTGTTTTGCTGGTGAGCTGCATATAAAATCAATTTTAACTGTTGCAAATTTGATCAGCGTGTGTGGTTGGAGTTGAAGCACCCAGAGTTTTTTTTTCTACGTTGACAAAAAGTAACTCAGATTAAAACCTAATGAACAAAAGCTGTGTTGTTATGATGAGAGTTTTCACAGGGACAGCTGATCAGAATGTAAACAGCTGTAGGAAAAACACACTGGTCTCAACTTGTAGCTCACAGCATTACTCACTGGACCATCTCACACTGGACCATAGCATGCATCATCACACGCTTAAGAGTTTAATGAGCAGGTATAAGTATGAGGCCGTGTGTGCGTCTGTCTGTCTTTCTGTTTCTCAGCTGCATGTTGTAATGTTTGTCTGGCCATCTGATATTAGAGGGTGTGACATGGATTATATCCTGAACGCTGAGTCAGCCACACCCCTTTTATGGTCATGGTCTTCCTGCGCTGTGTTAGCTTAATGACTGTTTCCTGTTGTGTCAGCACTCACAATTACACTCCCAGCCGCACACTCCACACTGTTGTTTCTGATTAGATAGCCGTTAACGCTGCGTCTCTGTGGCTCCTTTAATTACAAGTTGTATGTTTTTTGTTATTTTCGCTACACTAAAAGTCCATCGGCGTGTAAACACACATGTAAAAGAACTTTTTCTTTCTGCTCTTTACCTTCTTCACTTTTTTCTGTTCCCCTAATTTGCTCTCTTTCCTTTTGTTCTGTCTTGCTTTGCTCTTCTTGTTCATTCCCTCTCTCCTCGTCTCTCTTCAGGTCAGCTGATCTCTGATGACGTCTCAGAGATTTTTACCCGCTTCACTAATGAGTACATCACCCGTTATGGAAACACGCTCTCCACCAAGTCAGCCAATGCCCAGTATGACGACAGTTATCTTGGTAACTACACAATCACATACACACCGTCAGTCACATTTTCATAACTTTTGTGTTTATGTCTCACAGGTCTTTGCTAACCCGTGGGTGAGATCCATCTTTTGCATGTAGTCTCTGATCGTCATATCAGTGCTAGTCTACAAGGACCTGGTATAAAGAGATAAAAATTTTGTTGCTTGAGGTTTTTCTGTGTAAAATTAAATAACTTTCAAATATAAAACTATGAAATCAAAGTTTAACAGTAAAGTTTTTATACAAATACAGCGTGGCAGCTGCAAACTTTGAGAAAGACTTAGAGGATGAACTTCTCTAGTGTGTCTAGCTATTGAGAACATGCCTGCAAATTACAATATATTTAAATTACATACACAAATTGTTATTTGTGCATGTAATTGTGTATGAGGTCCACAGGCGTCTTTAAACATTCTTTTGAAAGGATCGAGCCCCAGTATGTTTGGTAACTGCAGAGTAGTTTGAAAAACATGTTTGCAGACTGACCGAGTGACTCCCTCTTTGTGTGTTTACAGGATACTCTGTGACAGTTGCAGACTTCAATGCAGATGGAAAGGACGGTAAGAGGAATAATAAAGGGGCTTTGTATAATACAAGTATACCGCAGATACACCAGTGTGAAATGTTCACACAGTTTTCACACTGTTACACACCAGCAAAGGCTCAGAGTGAGTTGAATTAAAAGCTGTTTTTAAAGGCGGCGTCCCGAGGCCCAGCTTCCCTTTAAAAGCCACAGTAAATGTAACTGTTGGGTTTTGGATCGTCGTACAAACCTAGTCAATGAGATAATTATATTTAACAACAATATTTGAAACAATTGCAAAAAAAAAAAAAAGAGTCACATCTGTAGTTAGTCACTAACAGACTGGTTATCCTCTATCTGTGCAACTGTTTATGCTTCCACAGATTTTGTGACTGGAGTACCGAGGGGGGAAAAGGCGCTGGGTTATGTAAGTGTTAAAAGCTCACACACTTCTCACTGTCTGAACTGTCCCAAGTTATGGCTGCTGTCCTAGAGCTTCCTGAGTGCAGGACATGCGTATTATACAGTCATTCTGTGGTTGGTATGTGTGCCTACCTCAGGGCTTTAGGCAGAGTGCTCCATAACAGCTAACCACAAATTAGCAGCTCGTGCTCTGCTTCAGATAGTCACTGTCAGTCTCTCAAGCTCAAGTTGTGATTGGATGATTGGCGGTTTCACTTTATCTAGTCTTATAACAATTTAAAGCAAACTGTTATTGAGAGTTCTCAGTTACAAAGACTTCAATTCTGCTTAGATCACAACCGTAGTGCTCCTTGAATACGTTCATGACGTATGGTAAGAGTAATAACCCCACACTTTAAAGACTGATCTTTTCATTAGCAAACATAAGCTTACTGGTAAATTTTAATCATTGTGGATTCAGATTCCATTGCAAGAAAACATAAAAATAAAAACAAGCACAGTCTTCATATTGCTAAAAACCCTGTGTATAGAAAAGAGGAAGAAAAGAAGACATAACGAAATACAAATCTCTCTTGGGTTTAATTTTGCAGTTCAGAGTCACATCCAGGATGTAAATATTAAGATTTTTAAATAATTGTTGGAGCCAAGGCCATAATGCAGCTGACGTGGGCTATTATAAACAAGGGAAACTGGTTTATTACTGCGTTAGTGAATAAGTGGCAAAGATCAGAGACATTTGTACAACAGAAACAGATTTTTTTTCCCTTTCAGAACATCTGGTAAACTTTTAGAGGGGCCGTAGCCTGAGGTTGGGAACCAGTGGACAAAGCTGGCTTCAACAGTGCTGCTGACATTTGGTCATTCAGTGTTATTACTGTAAACGTTTAATGTCAATGACAGAAGCAGAAGACGCTTCAATATTGTGAGACACACTGCAGCACTGTCGAGTTCTAAAAGCGTTAATGGGGATTTCTGAAGTGAACAGCTGCTGATCTGTGTTGTGTTTTCGATGTTTTAGGTGAACATCTTTAAGGGCGGAGTCATGGAGTCCATGATCAACTTCACAGGGTCACAGGTGAGGTGTACCACAGGAAGCCACAGCTGCATGTTTCAAAGTGGGTTTGCCCCTGAGGATTTAGTCAGTAAAACAACCAGGGGTGGAGAAAAACAAAACATCGGCCCACATTCTAGATCATTTTTACAGATTGCACGTGGCCAGTTACATTCATTTAAAAATGTCAGAAGTCAACACGTGCGTTTCGTTGCCTGGTGTGCATTTTAATGTAACAGCTTGTACTATACCATTTAGAAACTGCTGTGAAATACGGTCTGATTGTGGCTTATTAATCAGCTGTTCATCAAAGAGCACATTGTAATACCTTATTACATTGATCAAAATGATTGATCCTGGCCACACAGAGGTGTTTTACTCAGCTGCACATACAGCATCTCGGTGAGCTGCAAATGTGTATTCAGTTTGCTGTAAAACACAGAAAATGTGAGAGGAACAGAGCGGTTGTTCCTGCTACCAGGAAGAAACGTGCTGGATGCCTTTTAGTGATGCTCAGTGTCAGATGGTAAGAAGAACAGAGCTGCTCCTGTATGCACTGTATTTTTTTTTGGTTGTTCTGAAGGGTTGAAGAAACCAGCTTTTGGACCTTTTTAGGTGTAGAAGATCCCGTGAACACTGAACCTAAATCAAGATGCAAACTGCACCAGATGCAGATACAGAACGGAGGGGGAGAAGGGGGGAGAAAAGAGGCTGTCATTGCTTGAGTTAATGAGTTCTTCTTCATTTTCCTGTCTGTGCGCAGTAACTCCCCCTCTGAACCTTGTAACCTCACTTTTATCAGTTTCCTGCTGCCTGCTTTAGAGAGAAGCCTCCCCCTGACGTCAAACCTCTCACCCCCCCTTGTTTTTTCTCTGAGTTTCTTCTGTTTACGAGATCTCACCTCTGATATCATGTTTGTCATTGTGTTAGCCGCTGGGTTGTGGTTTTAGAACGTCCTCTTCTTTCACTCAGGAGCTGCTGCTGGACTGTTTTTCTTTACGAGGAGAAACTTTATTCTAGGTGCAGCCATTACATCACAACTGTTTACAGAGATATAACATTAACACGGAGTTCCTAAAGAGTATTACATTCAAAAGGCCTTTAAACCGATGTTGCCAACCGTACCAAAATGTTTGTGACTGCGTGCCTTGTTGTGTAAACTCACGGTTCCATCTCCTCGACTCTCCTTCCCGCTCATCTTGTAGATGGCTGCGTACTTCGGACACTCAGTTGCAGCTTTTGATGTCAACAATGATGGGTGAGTATGTGTTTGTGTGTCCTCATACAATTTTCCTGTCTGCGGTTCAAGACAAGTCCTCCAACAAAAGCACAGACATGTTCTTCTGTACGTAGATGTCTGTACAGCACCGCGCCATCCGTAGAACAGTTTTTTTGCCACCACAGTACAACAATAGGATGACAAAATATTTCCACTGAACCGGCTTTCTATGCAGTTGGTTGAAAGTTGAGGGTATGAAGTCAAGGCCAGTGGTTGCATGTTTATTTTTTTTCTCTGTGTTTTGCTGCTTTTTGGTGGGTTTTTGTGTGTATCAGTGTTTCCTGCTGTGTTAGTGCTACATGTTAAACGTGAATCCATTTGTCTCTAAATATCTGAAGCCAACTTTCCTCGCATCATTAAAATGACAACAGACGATGCTCAGAAGAGCATCCTTTGTCCAGCTTGGGTTGTCTTTTAGGGAAATATGAATGGCAGATACTTTTATATGTTTAATTAACGCATCTCTAAAGTAGACGTTGGTGTACTTGTACACTCGATGGACTCTAATGAACTGAGCTCTGTCTTTTTCTCTTGCGCGAGCTCCCGGTTATGTAATTTAAAAGCACATTGAAGACTTTTACAACTGCTATGTGCTCTGGAAACACTCAGGAACTTCAACACTGTTCACTTTGCTGTCAGCTTAAGTTTTGATGGCCTCATTTAAGTGAGACCAGAACGGGGCTAAATCTGGAGTGTTTAGAGACTTTACACGTTTGTGCAGTTTGCGGTGGTTCATACACTTGTTTACGTATAAAGCGCCGTGTGAAAACTAAAATAAGTGTTGTGAGAAAAGCTAGGTGCTAATGCCATCACTATAAGGACGTGGTGAAAATGATTAAACACAACCACGTAACCTCTCATAACCTCATCAGTGTTTCTGTTCAGCATGCTAACAAATGCTGACTGCTTGTTCCCATTGGCTCCTGTTGTGAGAGTGTTGTGTTTACTGGTTGATGATGACAAACAGCTGGTTAGTCTTCAAGGGTGCGTTCAAGAAAGAGGAAACAATGAGTGTTAGGAACATCTATTAAAATCTATTTATCCAGCAAAGATCAGAGCGTGTGAGGTACTAGAGTTGGTGTCGTGTATCAGTCGACACACGTCTGATGTCTTCTTAGTGACATTTAAGTCTTTCCGATGTTGTTGATGAAGCAGCGCTGCACGACACCTTCTGAGGTAAAAGTGCAGAAGATAGAAAAGTTTTAATGTTTTGTGGTTGAGATAAAATTGCACTATACTTAGCAACTCGATGACTCGGTGTGTCAGTTTGTTTAAACAGCCTTTTCACCCATTCTTAATAATTATATCTATATCTCTATGATAAGATAACTCTTTATTGTCATATATATGTATGTATATATATATATACACACACACACACACACACACATATATATACATATATATATATGTGTGTGTGTATATATGATATACTGTGTTTTAATTATAAATGTAAAATTCAGATGCTATATTATATATGTTGTAATTTTATGTTTAATCTGTCTGTCAGTAACATGGATCTGTTCATTGGAGCGCCTCTCTTCATGGACAGAAGCACAAATGAAAAACTGAGGGAGGTGGGACAGGTGAGCACACACAAAGCATCCATACACACTCACACTGTAAAAATTGCTCCACTGTACAGATTAGTCAGATTCCTTTAAGTGTCCTTGGCAGTCAGACAGATTAGGTGCTTTCTTTGGGTTTTTTATTAAAGAAAGCAAATATATTTCGCTGCAAACTCATCAACTTTGCAAGACAAATTTGGAAAATTAACAACTGGGTGACAAAGTATGAAGCTATTTAAAATATTAATACTGTAACACAAGTTTAATGCAAAGGGGAAAACTTTGTAAAATATGAGCAAAATATAAAAGATGTGGAGTTTTTTGTTAGCCCTCAGTTTGTTAAAACCGTGTGTGTGTGTGTGTCCGTTCTCCAGGTGTCTGTCCATCTGGGTCGGGGTGGATTTTCCTTCCAACCACCTCAGTTTCTTACTGGGTTAGAGGTTTACGCCAGATACGGCTCTGCCATTGCGGCGCTAGGAGACCTGAACATGGATGGCTACAATGGTAACAGAGAGCACCACAACACCACCCTTTGCCCTGCCAGTGTTTTAGCTCTTTCTGTGTTTGTGAGGCTAAAGTGAACCTCTAACCAAATCAAACCCCACACATCCCTTTGATGATGAAGACCAGTCAAAACAGTGGTTTGAAACTGAAATTTGTCCACAGATACATATGTGTGTATACAAACACAGACACAGGTCCTTGCTAAAGTATCCATGAGTCAGTATCTCCATTACCTGCTTTCAACCTTGACCGCTGCACAGTAGTTCTTTACCCGCTCCCTCCACTCTTCTCCAGATGTGGCCATCTCTGCTCCTTACGGAGGCCCCAACCACAATGGCTTGGTTTACATCCATAATGGCAGCCCTCAGGGGCCCAAAGCAACGCATTCGCAGGTAAATATCACACCTGCCCCTTCCATTCACTGTGTTTACTTTAGTAACCTGCTTACAGTTAGATTTCTACAGTAATTTGATTTTTTAGATGTTATATATGTGACATCCATGTGTCATTGTTTGTATTTTTAAGACTTTTGTTTAGTGTTCATGGTGTAAAAATGCTGCCCACACTCTGAAGTAGTCACAGGCAAAGAATACTGAAACCAGTGATTCTAACCTCAGATCTGGACTGAAAATACAGCAAACGTAAGGTTTTTACTTAAACTGGTTCACAGTTAGTCTGGGATTACTGTTAAACTCTGAGTAGACATTCAAAAGAATGTGAAAAGATCTATTTTAGTTATGTTTGTTTTTAGTTTCACTTTCAAATAAACTGATTTGGATAATTAGATTAAATTCTGACCACCATGCTGCTGCTCACGTGGATGTAGCCTTCCCACATCCTCCCAGTCACGTTGGTGTGCTATAATTTTTAACTAAAAGGACGTTTACTACTATAGCAACAAGAGCCAAAAGATGAACTTTTAATTTGAAATGTTTGCCTCATCTCTCAGTGCCTGGAGGGCAAATGGGCATCCAGTTACATGCCCGCTAGCTTTGGGTACTCCATGACTGGAAATACTGACATAGACCAGAATGGATATCCAGGTAAAGACACACACACACACACACACACACACACACACACACACACACACACACACACACACACACACACACACACACCATGCACCCACACACACACACA
>VUQR01001629.1:2603-12840 GCA_015108515.1 Hemichromis elongatus | reverse complement strand
CTGTTGATGTTTATTTTTCAGCTCTAACCAGTTTGACAACACCAGTCCCAAAGTCACCAGCGTCACCAAACTGGCTGTGCTCTCTAAAGTCTCCATCAGAGGGTAAAACACACAGAAACACACACTGCTGCTCCTGAAGGTGGATCGACTTCCTGCTTAAGAAGCTTCAAATAAAATATTAGATTATATTACATTTCAATTCTAAGAGGCTGTAATTTATATGATTTTGCCAATAGTGTATTTAAATTATAACAATTGGTAAGCTTGCTGCCTCGTCTTTAAAAAGGGAAAGTATAAAAATAAAACCGCTGACTGCACCCTCGTTTAACTCGTATATCTTTGACTTTGAAACACTGTTTTTATGATTCCAGCTGCAGATTTTTCCTTAAAATGTTTTCCCAGGTCTTCATCTCCTGGTCAGGTGTTTATTCCTATCGCCAACTGGAAACCGAGAGACCCTCCTGTGGTCGGTGACGACATCGGACCACAAATAGTACACGTCTACGAGGTACATAGGCACACATGCACGAGAGAGGGGGGAGTCGGTTCTTTATCTCACTGATTTAACTTGGATGCACAAAATATTAGAGTGTTATTATCATTATTATTATAACCAGCTAGCATAATGTAGTGTAGGCCAAGCTGACCTCATGATTTCACATGATTCATGCTGTATGTGACTGTATTTATGTCCCCCCACCCTTCACCCTCCCATGTTGATATGATTTTGTGGTTCAAATGCTTTTTTCTTTTTTTTTTTAAAGTATTATTATTTATTAGAATCTAACATTAACAGCTTCACTGTCACAGATTTATTGCCAGTTAGTTATTGAAGAAGGTTTGCCTAAACAAGTACTGCTTTTCTTCTTTGTACTGAGGTTAAAACTTGCGTTCCCCTTTCACAGCTCCTGAACAACGGGCCCAGTACATTCAGTAAGGCGGCGCTGGAGGTCAAGTGGCCGTATCAGTTTAGGAACGGCTCTCTGCTCTACATCACCAGCTACGACACAGAGGGACCCATCAACTGTACCACTGAAATACAGATAAACCCACTCAATGTCTCTGTAAGCCACAAAAACAAGACTCAAAACAGATGCACACAACACCAATACACAGACAGTTCACAACATACAGTTTTGCTACCTGTTATCTTAAAGGTAGCTCTTGTACATTTTTGCTTAAAAATAGTGTTAAACCTCCCCTGACTATGACTTTCACATCTGTGGATTTTCTTAAGAAGATCAGCTGAAATCAAAGTAGTGCAAGGCTTTATACCACTTTGTACCACAGCATGCTGCACTGAGTCAGTGTAACCTTTAGTTAAGTGGCCACATCATCAGGAGGACACGCCTGCTTACAGAGAAAAAGGCAAAGCGTCTTGAGGAAATGGGGTGGCTCTATCGAAATGTTCAAAGTCAAACAGCAGCACACGGCAAAAAACATGTCAACACCATCTGATAATATGCTGCCCTCTAGTGGTGAAAGTTAAATTCTGCGGACTGTAATTAGACAAAGCTGTTTTAAACACCTATGAGAAGTATTTCTGCTGTTCCAGTTAATAATGTGATGCTGTGGCAGTGCTCCTTGTCTCCCATCTTTCCAACAAAACCACATCAGCCTTGTGTGTGTGTGTGTTTGTGTGTGTGTATGTCAGAACCCACTGAGCTCCTCAAAGAACAACAGCACTGTTACACCTGGAGGACGGGAGTCTGAGGGACGGAATCAAAACAGCGTCCGCCAGAGGAGAGACCTGGAGTCCAGAAATGCAGAGAACGACCTGCAGACACTGGTGAACAAGCACATATGCTTTAAACCACCCATTTGTATGACATGATACAGCTTGACTCATGCTTGACCCTGCTGAAGACAGCAGCATCCCAACAGCTTTACATGACATCTTCCTATTTAAGATGTTTAGAATTAAAATGTGTTCCTAAAGAAAAGTATTCGGGGGGGTTTTCCCTTTCTATTTGTAATTATTTCCTGGCCAAAGTGACTGTGTGTGTTTGTGTGTGTGTGTGTGTGTGTAGGACTGCCAGACAGCTAAGTGTCTGACACTGAAATGTCAGGTCGGTCGTCTAGAAAGGAGGAAGAACGCCATCCTCTTCATCTACTCCAGACTGGATGTCAACAACTTCCTCAGGGTAATCAAATAAAAGCGACTATGTTAAGACAGAGTAATGTTACTGAACCCAGTCACCAGCTCTGTCTCCGTGTTCTCTTTAAATCATTCTGTTTCCTTTTTTTTTTAATCAATGAAACACAAACTGCTCTAACATGGAATCTAATCACACAACAGAATCTGTGTTCAAAGTCTTACAAACAAAAGCTGGTCTTTATAAAGTTTCACTATTGCACTAACCCAGTGATGGCTGTCTTTGCATCTATGGGTGCATTACAAGCAGTGGTTGCTAAAAGCTAATCAAACACACTCATAATCTAGATATTTTGCCAAAATGTAAACAAATAACACGAACACAGTGTTGCCCAGACTGCAACAGTGTTAAACCCTCTATAATTTCTCTAATAGCTGAAGAACACACGTTTGTTGTTGGGTAATGCCCTTTTTTCCAGCTCTGTCTGTATATATTCAGTTGTGATTCATCCTCAGCATTTTGGATTTCATTAGTCAGACGTGTGACTTTTTTTCCCTCCTTTCAGCCCGAGAATCAGAATCGTTCCTACATGATACAATCAACGGCTAGCTTCAACGTGATCGAGATGCCCTACAAGAACCTGGAGAAGGAGATGCCATCCAATAGCACCACTGTAAGACGCACAAACACAAATGATTAGCAAACAGCCGAACATTAACCCGGGCATCAGTCGGCTGCCACCGGACAGCTCTGGCCAGCTTCTGTCTACAGTCAGATTACCATGGGATCAGTGGCTGGTCTCTTGGGCTTTGGCTGATTGTGGCACTGCTTAAAATGCAGTTTTTCTAGGTTACAGCTACTGTTGAGCCAGGAATGACCACATGGACTGTATTTAACACACATGATCTCATATTGTCACATAAACCACAAAAATTTGTAATCATATAAATGATAATAGTGTCTTAATGTTACATTTTAAACCAGCACATTCTTTCAGTGTTTTGCAGTCTCTAAATCACTGGTAGGACATGCAAGTGCAGGTCCACAGCTTGTTTGGAAGCACTCGCTGGCATTTAGAGACCCGACTCTTCGTTGAGAGAAATTCTGCACTGTAGATTTAATGAAGGGTTGAAACAAGTTGATACCAGTCTAGAGGAATTTATTTTAACATCCTCAAAGGAGCACAGATGAAGGATAGCATACATTAAAGAGTTAGATTGTTCATTTAATAAGAGCTTAATGACTTTAACCTGATCAGAAGGAAGACTGATCTTTATTTTGAAGTGAGAGTGTTTTTGGTCTCGTTTCAGGTGAGTGTATCAGTGGTTTGGGTGGCTGAGCCTCCTCCACCAGTACCAGGCTGGGTGGTGGCTCTGGCTGTACTGGCAGGACTGCTGCTGCTGGCATTGCTCATCTTTATCATGTACAAGGTAGTAAACATGTCCACTGGTGCTTTTTGTCTTTTTCTTAAGCTTCTGTAGTTTTACACTGAGACGTGCGTTCAGACGTTGCTCTTCTGTGTCAGATTACAGGCTGAAACACCACTTTTACTGCCTAATATAACTGACTCTTTCGCCCTGTTTACTTCTTCTTCTGTGCAGTTGGGTTTCTTTAAGAGAGTCCGCCCTCCACAGGAGGACTGCACTGAAAAGGAGCAGCTGCAGCCGGAGGAGAACGGAAACACTGATGCCTAGATGTCAAACTGTGAGGGACTGATGGCAAATCAGTGGGGGAAAAAAAATCAGGGTAAAAAGGCCTCTGAGAGCATTTCACTGTATTGACTATTGATTCAAGATTTAAAATGTGGTGTGTTTTTTTTTTTATTTTGTTTTTTTAAAACTTTTCAAGTGTATTTGTGCCAAGAGAGAATCTAGAAAACATCGGTCAAAAACAAAATCCTCATAGTTTAGTGTTAAAGGAGCAGTTTGATGGTTTCCTGAGAAGCTGCATCACAATGTGTGTGTGATGTCTAAACCACACTGATGTGCACATCCACAAACTGCAGATGTTTAGTTCAGACACACACTGAAGCACTTGTTTACTTTGTGAGAGTCGTATGTTCAGATTGCCTGCTTTAAAAATATAAAGCTACAGTCTGATTAGCTTACCTTAGCATGGAGATGGAAACCAAGAAAACACAAAGAAAGTCCACCTCATCATTTCACATGGATGATATTAAATAAATCACAACACAAAGTATTTATGTAAACATTTGATAAATGTTTTTGTTCTTTATTATTATTGATAAAGTGTTTTTCACAGAACCAGGCTAGCTCTTTCCTAGCCAAGCTAATCTACTGCAGTTTCATATTTTTTATGCAACCACAAGTCTGGTGTCATTCTGAACATCTAACACTCCAAAACTGTTGAGCTACTCCTTTAACAGAAACTTCATAGTTTTGTTCCAGCATGCAGCTGAAAATAAAATTACAGTTTTCTAGAAGTTACAAGAAGCATAAACCTGATCTTAGTTTGCACATTTTTCATCCAAACACAAATCCAGCAGTGAGATAAACATCCTTGTTGTTATGAGACACTCAAGACATTGTTTTAGAGTTTCTAAAGAACACTTATTAACTCAAACAGTAATATTAAAGAATACCAGAAACTTACTGAATCAGTGGATTAGAAGATGAAATGAATGACATCACTGTGAAAATGACAGTTTAAATGAGCAAAGGTGTGCTATAAATACACATTACACCAGCTGAGACGCAAGAAGCATTAATAAAAAAACATAAATGCGATGATGAACTAGAGGATTGTGGAGTTTGAGAGTAGAGCCCGACCGATTTTAACTATTGCACGATTTATCTGTACCTGTGTGTGCAAAGGCCGATAATTAAAAATGGGAAAAGTAAAGAAGAAATGAGAGAAACACCATTCGGCCTGGTTATGACTGTTGATGTTGCATAGATTGTCCACCAGAGGGCACTCTGCAACTTTATTGTTGAAAATGTGGAACAGCAGCTGATCCAAGCAGAGCGTAAACAAATAAAACACACATATGTTACAGTGTTGTGCCATATTATCTTAGTAAGGATCAAAATATTACTAGGCGAAACAAATGTTTATTTCATGTGCGAGAATATCGGACAATATATTGAATTTTTCACATCACTAGATATCGGTCGGGTTCCACTTGTAATTTTTTCTTTTTGTTATAGTGACGTGATTAGTTGTGATCAAACAGAAATGTAATAACAATTACAAAGCAATACAGTAACTGAAGCGGCTAATTAGCTGCATTCAGGTGTTTTTTAGATGTTTGGATAAAACTGGTTTATCTGCTGTAGCATGGGATGATGGGAAGGTCACAATAATATATTTGCCCTTATGTACGCTTGTTTTTTGTCTTCCTGCTTTGTGGGTGGGGTAGCTGATTTGAATTTCTCTTGTATGAGTTTGCTTTGGGATGTTGGTGGTTGTTTCCTTTGTATTTTGTACACAGCATTAAGTAGAGTTTTAGAAGTTTGTCCAGCATTTCTCAACACAATTAAGAAATTGTTTGGCCAAATGTAATTTTGTTTGTGCAGAAAATGGTTGAAAATTAGTTTTAAGTTTTACGTTCTGTCTGATTGGTCATTCCACAGAAGTCTCGTACCTCACATCATTATGTTGAAGCTGATGTTATGTTGTGTGCTGCCTTCTGCAAGCAAAGTGCTGTAACTGGCTGAGAAAAAGTTTTAGGCTGTATGGAAAACGGTTTATATTTGCCATACATTTCTAGTTTGTAAATAAATAGTTTCCAGTAATGCAGTAAATGCATTCTAGATCCTAATAAGTATTGATCTATGAACAATTTTAGTCACTTTCTAAGCGAATCGATGAACTTTAAAAAAAAAAATTTGTTAGGCTTTTGTATTTTTAACCTGACCAACAGATGAAAGTATTATAGTATTTAAGACATTACATATTTTAATGTTTTAAGATTTTTCGACACCTGTAAATACCTGCAGTCAGTGGCTAGAGCAACAGCAATAGTAACTATAAGGGGGGGAGCTTAACAGACTATTAGTAATATTACATCAAAACAAGTGAGAACCTGGCAAAGTATGGTCTGTTATAGTGTTACTGAGCAGCGACTTGAGTGTTGACCAGCGTGTGTTGACATGATCACTTGGATTGAATTGTGTATTTGCAAGCATGGAAGCATGTGATTGGTTAATGCTTCATTGTAATCACCAGTTCAGCTCACACAGCAGCAGCAAGCATCGAGTTTCAGTTTGTAGTTTTGAATCACAAACTTCTTTTTAAAAAGACTTGTAGTCCTTTTCACTGAATTGGTTGTGACTTTCAACAGTTTTTCCTGCACTGAGGCCTTTTTGGATTTCTACTTATTTACCTTCAGATTTCAGACTGGCAGCTTTGCCGGGAACAACGATAAAACAAACACACATTTCTATTTTGTGTTTTGAGTGTGTGCGCTCTAATACAAAAAAAAAAATCAAAAAGGAAAAAAAAAATACTTTGCTATTTACCCATATTGGGTTTGCATTATAAATTGATGTTTATGGCTGATAATAGGTTTACAAATATATTAATGCAGGTAACATTCATTATAAAATAACAGGTAGACTTTAATAAGCATGTTATACATCATTGTTTTCCTTCACTGGCATCTTAACCAATTCTTTCATTCCTGCCACCCCAATGTCCTGTACTGCTCGTCAGTATCACTCCACCTTCATCATTTTGTCATCAATCATGAAAGCGGCAGAGTGGCAGACTTTTGTATCTCTGAACTACTGTAGATGCAAAAGTCCAGAGCAGGGTTCACAAGTTCAAGATCAAAAAGCGAGACTTGATCTTACTGTTGCCTTTTTTTACACTGAGACAGATGCTGAATGAAGCTCACGTATCAGTTTGCATCCCAACAAACGTAACGATGCAACATCTTTGCTAAAACGGCAGTTACGATAGTTTCTTTGCTTACACACAGTGTAGATGAGTAGAAACAATAGATAAAGTATTCAAATGTTGTTGTTTAAAAAAATTTGATAGAAGCTTGTCAAAAAAAAACGGTGAAATTATTGGTAGCACTTTTTATTCCATATTTTAGAGAATGAGAATAAATAGTGATTATTTTGTATTGGTACACAAAGATTTCCAACGTCACCTTTTTCTTGTTGAACTTTGAACCTACTTGAGCAATGAGTCGTGTTTGTGGGTTGAAGCTTCTTAACAAATGAGTGGTTTTGCTATGAGGATTGATCTTAGCTCAGTGTTATCACACGAGGGAGTCAAAACTAGGCGGCTTCACTGCACTGTTCATTTTTTCCAATAAAGTTTTTTCTAAGGTTGATTGTGTGCCATCTAGACCAAAAATTTTTCCGTTTGCCAGGAGTCGGTTGGACTGAAATCTGTTCATTTCAAATTACTCTGAAAAGCTGCACATCACTGAAACATTTAGATCTTTGATATGACCTTATTGCCACCACTCTTGTCCTGAGCAATCATGCAAAAAGCCTTTGATAAGTGGAAGAGTTTGTGTTAAATATGGAGGAATAATAAAAAACAAACTTTTCTGGCAAATATGATTTGCAGCCAGTCATTTGTATTTAATATTGCTCCGTGTTTCTTTCTGCCCTGAGAAAATATTGACTATTTTTGATGTATGTATTCTTTCACATAGAGAATAAAAAAATGATTTCATAACGAGATGATTTTACCTTCAAACTAAAATAAACTGATTTGTTCACATTTGTTCTGTATTTTGTGGTGATCTCTTCTCTTTAAATCTTGGTTCAGTGGTTCAAGCTGTGGTTGTTGCCATAAAGAATATATGTATATATAAAATATTGCATTTAAACAAAGTGACATCTTCAAATTATATCACCCTGTATAAAGTGCAGGGAATTTGTACTTTGTTTTAATTTATTCATTTTTTTTGCAGAAGTCGTTAAAAAAATACCACATTAGCTTACGCTAGGAACCTTCAATGCTAATGTCTATCACATACAGCATTTATTGGAGAGACACTCCAGATGTTTTTTCAAAATCTTTATTCTGCTCCAACCAGAAACATTAAAATCTTTGTGCTCCTCATCTTGCTTCCATTTCACTGATCATTGAGCATCAGTTAGCAGGAAGCTAAGGTCACTGCCTGGCTCGTACTCCACTGTGGGCTTCCTCCTGAAACACATAATTACACACAAAAAAGAATAAATTAAAAAAAATCCTGCTGATATTTACTGGTCAGCAGAATAACTCAGTTTGTTTAAAATTCTCAAATTGTGTTTGTCCTACTGATGATGTACAGACCCTGGTTACACAGTCACATTGCTGGATACTGTTTACTCAGTTTAGATTTAGTTAAGAACATGTTAACATTAAACTAGGTTTGTTTTAGTGTAAGGCTAATAAAGCCTACAGTTGATTAGACGGGAGATTGGATAAATCACTGTGATGTTCTCTCAAGTCATGAGGTGTGTGTGTGTGTGTGTGTGTGTGTGTGTGTTACCGGGTGAACAGTCTGGCCTTGGTGGTTCCCAGCAGTGTGGCTTTTTTTCCCTCCACTAGCAGCAGGGAGCCCTCCCTCAGACCCTGACAACAAACACACGAGCCTTTAATTTCCTAATGAAGCCTCTTCATCTTCTCGGCATGAAAGATATGAGCACTATTACATATATGTAGGCCTGCTTCCCCTCACTCTCACTCACCAGGACACACGGAGTATCAGGTTCTTCGTGGTACTGGGTGATCCTCTGCTCTCTGGTTTCCTACATGAGAACAACAAGATTCAAGATGATAATCATTGATCCCAAACCAAAGGGGAAACGCAGGGTTCAGTATCTTGCATGAACGCTGACTAGACGAGGTGGGAATCGAACCACTGACCTTCCAAACAGATGACCCAGTGTACCTCCTAAACCACAGTTGATCATGTTTGTTCAGCTAAAAACTGCTGCCAAATGTGTGATTATATTTAAAAAAATGTATATATAAATAAAACCTAAAAAATTTAAAGGTACAAATCTGTTAGATTTGTCATTGTTGCAATTACCAAGAGTGACCACCAGGGGGTGGTGGACAGCAGTAAATCTTTCAGCTAATAAATCTGTGCCTTATCAACAGAAGTGTTTGTTTTCCGTTGTGATTCTTGTTACAGCTCTTTGGTTACAGATACTAACCACTGATTGTCCATGTAAATCATTTTTCCAGCACAAAAAGGCAATTATTCTTCAGTTCAAGGTTTTCTGGTGTCAGTATTTGGATTTTGTTGCCTTGTTTTGGTTTTCTTCTTCTTCATTACAGCATCAGAATCAGTGCGGTATGAAATGTATGCAATAACGAAAAACATACTCCAGACTTTCACTTTACCCTCTGACAGCTTGCAGCCAGCAAACTTTTCCTGTTTTTATGATACTTTTACCATCTGAACAAGTAATGATGAAAACCACCATTCCCTGAACGACCCTTACACCTCGGGAACATTTCTAAACATTTTAAGAAAAATCATATACAGAAATAATTTAGCAGAAATCTAAGAAGTCCATATTCTCCCTTAAGCCGACCACCAGATGCTCGCTGCCACGCCCTGTAGGTAATGCAACCGCGAACCCATGGCCTGCCTCCAAAGAAATAAGAAAAACTCCATGAATTCAGACAGTGTTTCACAACACTCAAACTAAGCATTACATGTCATCACATTGGTCAGAGCTACAATAAATCGCTTTGCTGACGCTGTAGCTTTTTTGTCAGCTGTTGCAGTTTTACAGCTCCGAGTGTTGCATAATTTCCTCAGGCTGTTTTATCACGTGTTAGCTGAAACTCATGTCGGTCAAACCTTTTGCAGATTGTTTATAGACCCTTTAGGTCTAGAATGTATCCAGTTTAGGCTGGAGTCCAGTCTTGGTTATTTTCTACTGTGTCTCCATTCATTTCTGCAGAGATACTTGACAGTACATTCATTTATCAAACAGATGTCCACTGGCGTGATCGTCTGTCTCCTGCATGCCATTTACTACAATTTAAACCAATAATCATCATTCTGTGGCATTAACACATTAACTTTATTGCTTAAACTGCAGATTAATCCTTCATCTGCGGTCTCAGCAGAGAAGCCCAGCGCTCCCTCTACTCACAAACTCATCCCAGGAGACACTGGGCTGTTCCGAAGTCAGGGCTCTGGGCCTCAT
>VUQR01001624.1:41123-53167 GCA_015108515.1 Hemichromis elongatus | reverse complement strand
CAAGATTTCTATCAGTAATGGGGAACATTCAAAAGTTGATGTGTACTGTAAACCACTGCACATGGATCAGTATTTAAGGTTTGACTCTCATCATCCACTGGAGCATAAACTGGGTGTCACTAGGATGCTACAACACGGGGCGAACACCATCCCCACAGAAACATTGGCCAGGGAAGCAGAAGAATATCATGTCAAGAAGGCCCTGAGGAAATGTGCCTTCCCAGCTGGACATTTGTCAGAGCTGGAAAGGAACCTAAAGAAAGCTCCAGGCAATCCAGGAGAGAAGGACAACTGCTGCTTTAGTGAAAACCCTTAATGATCCTTTATGTGTCAGGAGTATCGGAACAGTTGAGACCAATTTTCTTACAATCCTGCATTTCTGTGGCAGTGCCAATACCAGAACGAAGACATGTGGAAGATGTAAAATGTGCAAATATATCATGATGTAGATGTGTTTAGTAACCATGTGACTGGGGTGTGCAAATAAGCATATTGTTCCAAAGTCCAGTTTGTAGTCCATTTGTGGAAGTTTTTTGTTGTTTTTGAGTCTTTTGGTGAGTATTGTAAGATGTTTGTAAAAGTGTGTTCATCAGTTGAGGGCTCTGACTGCTTGGGGGAAGAAGCTCTTGCAGTGTCTGGCCATTATGTTTTTGATGCTGCAAAACCATCTGCCAGGTGGAAGGAGGGAGAACAGTGCATCTGAGGGGTGGAAAGTGTCCTTCACTGCTGTTCGCACATCAGATGATGTGTTTGTCATAGAGTTGGGAGATGGGTGGGAGAGGGCCTCCAATGATCCTCTCTGGTGTCCTCACTATCCACTGCAGAGACTTCTTTTCAGCGAAAGTGCAGTTCTGGTACCAGATCGTGATGTAGCAGCAGAGGAGGTTCTCAGAGGCTCCCTGGTAAAATGATGAGACGATGGGTGGAGGGAGACTGGCCTTCTTAAGCGTCCCAAGAAAGTGAAGACGTTGTTGGGCTTGGCCTTCATGACGGTGGTGGTGTTCAGATTCCAGAAGACGTCATCTGATATGTGCACAACCAGCAACTTCACACTGTTGACCATCTCAACAGCAGATCCGTTGATGTGCAGTAGGGTGTGAGCTCTTCCTGAAGTTAACAACCATCTCTTTAGTTTAGCGACAGGTTGTTATTCTGACACCAGTGCACCAGGTGTTGTACCTCCTCTCTGTATTCAGACTCATCGTTGTTGGTGATGAGACCCAAAGTGGTTCCTGTAGGTTGGTGATAGACCAGAAAAACTTGTAGACATTAGTGTGGTTGCTAGCAGATTACCACAGTTGCCTGTAATTTTTCCTGCCAAGGCAGGCAGGGCTTGTCTAGTCATATCTAAAAAGTCATCAACTAAAACTTGAAAGTGATAATTCTCCTTTAAAGCTTTTTGCGTATTTGCTTCCATTCTTTACATCACTGCCATCTTGTGACCACAGTTTGCGCTTGTCTCTGAAAGCTGTTTTTGCCTTGGATCCGGTAACAATACCTGGTGCTCTCCAAGCTATGAAGTTAGCAACCTTTTTGGTTGTTTACACTAGCACATTGTGAAAAAAAAAAACAAAAAAACTGTGGTCTTTGACAGGAGACTAATGGGAGGTCTGCAATGAAAACTGCCTTTGGCTCTACTTTCACTGCTCTGAGATCAGTTACAAGTTGCACTCAAAAAACATTACCCAGTAAACAACCTTCTGTGATTTGTCATCATGACATGGGTTTCTTATCGCTAACCACCTTGGCCATCATCTTTGATTAAGAAAAGACTGAGTGTGAAACAGGTATTAGTAACTGAAGAGTTTCAGTAGTAGTAGTATTAATCCGTATAACACACATAACTTCTTCACCCTCCCCCTCCCCGTACCCCATTGGCAGTGGTAAAACATGTAATTCTCTTCTGTCCTTTAACAGGATTTAGATATATTTTCTTTCCTTTGCTTCCTGCTCATAAAAACAAATGAAAGAAGCATAATCTCTGGAAAGGGGGGACTTACATCTGTGAAGGAAAGTCAGTCATGCAAAGTCAGTCTTGTTGTACTGAGAGGGTACATGGGATGGATGGACAGGTAATTTGCACTGAAGAATACTTTGCCCAGAACAGCAGGGGTCAGTGGGCTCTGACAAGGCTCTATGTTGCATCAGTCGCTTCATATGGTTGTCAGTGCACTGCTTTTTATGAAGGTATGCTCAAATGTGTGTGTGTGTGTGTGTCTTATAAACAGCTCTGATGCACAATGACTATGTAGAGAAGTGGTCAGCCTAGGAAAACTTTGAGGTTACGAGGCTGCTGTGAGTCTGTATTGATTTATGTCCCCGCTCGTATTACTCATGTTGTGTCTGACAATGGTGGATTGTGGAGGTGCCAGGGCTCCCTGACAGGATGGGAGAAAGATGAAGATGTCATGATAAAATCAACATGGGAAGAAATAAAAGTCAGAGTTCATTGTATACATCTATAAATTACCCTATGTCTCCAGCTGCTACATAAGCACAGTGCCACACTGATCCATCACATCTTCTCAAATGGGGGGTTACAAAAAAAACTACCAGGAAGGAAAATGAGCCAAAGCATGACTCAACATGTCACTTCGATCTTCTTTGGCAGAAAAGGGGGCATGAACCTCTTAGGTTGGCATTCATTGAGTATTGTTGTCATCTGTGTAGAAGAGTGTGTGTAAGTAAGTGTGCTCAGGATGTTTGAGAGTAGGTTTGTGTGTAAGAGTGAAACTCATGGACTGTCCTGAAAATGGGTCTTTCCTTCCTTTAAGAAGGTTAGCTTGTACACATGAAATATGGTCCAGCATCTGTGTATTTAAAAGATGGATGTAGCAACTGTGACATCACCCAAAAACACTCCAAAATAGACACAAAAAATATGGTTGAGAGATCCTAAAGGTCTGAAGTGTGGGTGACAGCAGACTTTAAGCCGTTTCCTGTTAATCAAGGCAGATAGCAGCTTCTAACAATGCAATAATTCTTAAACCACAATATTAACAGGAGCTAGCTCAAGCAGGCTTAGAGACCAGTTGCAGACCCACTGGCAGTCTGATTGCTTGTTCCCAAACTGTTTGGCAAGTGGTTACTGGGGGTTGTTGGGTAAAATTTGTTACAATAAGGGCCAAAAACCTCCTTGTAGTTGCTGTGGTTGCTAGTTAATTGCCACTGTCACCTGTACTTTGTATGGAAATTGCAGATTTTTTGAAAACATTCATTAACTAACCACTGAGTAAACTGTAAATGAACTGCTAGCTCCTGAGTTGCAGACACCCCAGTGTGAGTGAAACTTTGTTTCAAAAACTGAAAAAGGAGAACATTCACCACTGTGTAACTGGGGCTTAGCAATCAACTTTAATGTCAGCAACCGAACACAAAGGGCCCAAAACTTTTGGGGGGTGATGTTGGGAATTTCAAATTGTGAGTCTTTGGGGACTAACTTACATTTGCAGCCAGACTCATGTGGTTACTCAATAGATGGCAATTTTTGATGTTTTACCTTCCTTCTTTAAATTCCTTCTTCCTTATAGATGAGGTAAAGTCTTCGCTTGACCATAATGGTCCCAGAAGCAACCACAGCGAACTAACAGTTGCTGCTTCTGGACATAAGGATGACTTTAACACCTTATTTTTAGCTCCCTGCTGAGCAAAATCTGTCTGTACATTTCTGTCCACAGCTCTGTTCAGCAGGCATGAAAAGAGGCAACAGAGAAAAATCCAACTGCACACATTACATGGCACCGCGCACACGTAGAGATGAAGCTGGCATTAGCAGTTAAGTCAAAGCATGCGAGCGAAATGAAAAATAAAATGAGGAAAAATACGGCCAAGGCATCAAATGTTTTTCTGAAATTCACAACATCCAGTTTTTTTCTTTTTTTTTTGTTTTTCCCTGTCTTCCCTTTGTGTGTCTTGTTATCTGAGTGGAAAGCCTCATTATCTCATGAGCAGGCTTGTTTTCTGGTTGTCTCCATGATGAGGCGGCGCGTAAACATTTCTTGGCTGTGAGTTGGGGTCAATCTGCTTGAAAAGTCTTTGAAGACTGTGAAATACAAGACAAAATCGATGTGCATCTCTCTCTCTCTCTGGTTTCCTCTCCCTGCTGCTCGTGCCACACATCTGCCCCCTCTTTACCGCCTTCCTGACACCACCTCAACTCAGAGGCTTCAATTGGATGTGAAGGCACATAAAGGGCGGGGGGGGGAGGGATGGTCACATTCCTCTGGAGCCTCGAGGACGTCACGCCCGCCATCACCTCAACGTCAAGACTGCGTCAGCTGCCAGCTCCACTCCGTACGAATGGGGTCAGCCAAATCCACCCACGCCTCGGAGTATCAGGTGAAAAATCAGGTCCCTCCAAGAAGAAAGAAACAAACTTTTTACCCAGTAAATGTGCGTTTGAGTTATGATGCACTTTCTCCTCTTTCCCTTCCCTTCTTTTGCATCCACTTGAGATTATCATTACCGAGCTGAAGCGTGACAACTCCTTTGGTGTCCTCCCGGTACCCCAATGATGAAAATCTGACACTTAAATATACATGCATTGTTTGTTTGTTTTTAAGGGTAGCCCTAGGAAGCTATATAAATTTGCAGTATTGCACAGCCTACTGTGTAGGCATAGCTCACCTTCACCCAGCCATGCGACAGAAACTGCTCAGTTCAGAAAACAGAAACAAGGGTTTCCCCTAACCCCAAGCCTGTCAGAGGGGGGAAAAGTTAAAGAGAATCATCTTTAATGGTAAAAAATAGAAATTTTACAGTATTGTCTAACTGCAGATTAGCTTTACTCTGTTTTTTTTATTTATTCCTAAATTTAAACTAGCCGAGTTCCTGTTAGCAATAAAAATGTCAAAGAGAGCAAGAGAGAGCTAACTGAAAGTCCAAAAGAAAGCTCAAAGATGACTTTTCACTGCCTCATTGTGGGAAACGCATCATTCATGTTAAAGCTCCATTTTTAACTTGTCAGTGGTTTTAATGGAGCTAGCTAGCTAGTTATCCGAAAGGTCCTGAAAACTGAAAAGAACAGATGCATTTTAAGCGATACTTAAATTTCTTCATGATTTCTTGATTCAGTTACTATTAATATTTTTTTCCACTTATTAACTACTAAAAACTGTGGAAATTATGCTGAAACTATCTTCAGCTCTTCGGTGGCTAAAGGTGACTGAAGCTTTCGGCTGATTCTGGCAGAACAGTCGAGTTTGTGCCGCCACCAAGGCGAAACAGTCTGGATCTCGGCGCTCTGCGGGGCCTTCTCAGTCTGCTGCAGCTAATTGGCTCCTCTGAGAGCCGCGTACAGTCACTCATAAACACAGTGGATGCAGAACTCCACACGAAAAACACTGACACACCAACTCAGGACCTCCCAGCCATCTGCTGGGGGCTCGCACATACAGGTGCTCGTGTTTTCCCAAATCTGAGCTCAGGAGACACTCGGGGTCCCAGCAGCCTGCTGTTGTGTTTGATCAGTGACGCCACTCCTTGTCATTGTGATTCTGGAAACCTGCGGTTCACGACTCATCTCTGTCCAAACAGCCGCTTCTTTTGTAAGAATCTCTCCTCTCTCTGCCTGCGGACCGGGAGAGCACTTTACACAGCAAGAGAGCTCATCATGATCATCATCATCATCACTTTAATGGCCCACAAAAGACCTGCATTTCACACAGCTTGCAAATCATCTTGATCAGAGCGCAGTCACTACATCAACACAGTATCATACCACAAATCCACTGTGTCATAATTAATCCACCGTGGCACACTCAGGGAGTGAGGTGTAGCACTGCTGACATCAAGTTGTAAAGAAAGGGAACTGCATACGACTGCATGTACTTTTCCCCATCCCTGAGGGCGTGCCACCAGGGACTTAGGGCCCCGTGGGGGAAAACAAATGATCACTTTGGGCCCCACCACTTTAATACTGCAAACAACTCCAGCCCCACAAGTATAACACTGTGCAGACACAAATCATCATTCTGCTTAGATACATAAACTTTTTGGTTTTGTGCAAGATTGATGAGATATGTGCAAACCATTTTTTCTTCATTTTAATGTTTTTAATGAAATTATTAACATAATTAGGGTTTGACTGGTTCTTTACAACAAAATAAACATGAACTTTTTAGGATAAAATTAAATTCTATTCAACAAAATGGTATAAATTTGCTTAAACGTTTTTTTTAAAATAATATTTAGTTTTGGTAAATATAACTTAAATAATCTTGGAAAGAAATGTGTTTCTTCTTCTTTAGGTTTCTCTTCACCTCCACCAATTGCTCTTAGAAATGAAGAAAAATCTCAGATGAGACGTGAAACATCTTCAAGAAACCTAAAGAAGTCCAAACGTTTTCTTTCCAAGCTCCGTAGACTATGATGACCTGGATGACTGAGAACCTTCATAGACAACTTAAATAATCCTTTAGATATCTATTTCCACAGACAAACAAAATATCTGTCCTGTAGTGTAGTAGTAGATGTAGTGGATTTAAATAGGTTTTAACCTAATTTAGCTCACTGAAAGCTCTCACCTCATGTAACTATATGCAAAATATATCCAGAGCAATACACACTTATCTAAAGATGCTCTTTATGTGGGTTGTAATGATCACATATAACAAAATAAATAGTGTGTAGAAAAAAGTAAATTCTGAAGGGGTCTCCTGCAAAAAGACATGTTTTGTGACATAAGCTAAGCCTGAGTCAAAGGTTTGATCTGTTTAGCCTGGCAGCAATTAGATATTTAACCCATATGTACAAAGTGTCTGCCTTCAACAATTATGTGCTGGCTAAAATAACACAAACATTTTTTTTGTTGTTGTTAGGAATAAAGTAAAATAACTATTACTAGGAAAGTTTAATTTCCACCTGTATTTCCTTTTCTGTTTGAAACCCAGACTTCACTTTTAACGAGCTGTTTGTGGTTTAGTGCTGAGTAGTTTGTGCACCTGGACCAAACCAAATCATGAAATAAGGAGGGGGGGATGAGAGAAGGTTGATTGAATTTTATTCTTTGCTGCCAAAAAAATAAAACAAAGCTAATGGTATCAAACAAACACCTTTATAATAAGTTTTGACAGTTTTTAATACTGTCAATTAAAAAGTTCAAATGTAATGTGATATCCGATTCTTTGTTTTAGACTCGTCAGTTACTTTAATCGCTCCCCTCGTTTAGTCAACTAAGAAATGATTCACTAGGAACATCCCTAGTTTTCACTCCACTTCCAAGTCAAGCTAAGCAAGCTTGCTAGCGTTTGCAGTCAGCTCCATCCTGTCATTCAATATGGTTTCTGTTTCTTTCTAATGGATAAAAACAAAGAGAAAACAACAACAAAAACAACAACAAACAAACATGGTGGCTGCCACATTGGGCCATGTTTTATATACAGTCTATGTGTATATCACCCATATATTCTAAGGTTTTTTAAGGATTCCATTTCTCTAAAAGAGTGATTGTTTGTGTACGGTCTTCTTTTTAAAGCCTTTTCATATCCATCCGCTTCTCCTTTTCAGGGTCATGGGGGGGTCATAGGGCTAGAGGCGGGGTACACCCTGGACAGGTCGCCAGTCTTTCTCAGGGCACACACAGACAGACAACCATTCACACCTATGGGTAATTTAGATTATTCAATTAACCTAACCCCACAAACTGCGTGTCTTTAGACGGTGGGGGGAAGCCGGAGTACCGGAGAGAACCCACGCAGACACGAGGAGTCCAGCAGCGAGCATGTGAAGGTGTGGACTATTACATTAGACTAATCTAAATCTGCTTTAAGGTCTTTAATTCAAATCAGCTCTTAGATGTAGTCATGATTGTTTCCTTTGAGAGCCCCTAAACACAAACAGACCATCAGCACTTTTCAAATTATACATTTCATTTTCCTTGTAAAAGCAACATTAGAGAGAAGCTTTCTGCATTACTGACATTTAGTGTAAACTTCCAGTGGGGCTCCACATTATGCAATTTTGCATAGTTTAAATGATGTATCTTAAGGAGATGATGATTTTAGTAACGTATCTTGTTGCTGTTCTTAAACTTCCGCTGTGAGGCCTTTTAATAAAAAATAATTATTGCGTTTAAACAGGGCTGCGGTCTCACTAGATGCAGTTTTCAAAATTCTACGCTTCTACGTTCCTTATGGCGGCTAAATGACGTTTCCCAATGCTCCTTTCTCTATACTCTTTTTCTTTAGCCTGTTGCACATGTTTTGTAGCAACAGCTGACTAATTTAAAAGTCGGAGTTGGGTGCTTTTTGCTGTATAAAGCGTACAAAGCTGTTGGGAGTGTTGGTCTTTAATAGAATAATAAAATGACTAAAGTCAGGTCTAAGGTTTAAATCTTCACACCCTGCCACAGTGCAGTGCACAAATATTCTGTGAAGTGTAAGTGCCGACACGATCGTCGGCGCTCTCCACTGGAGTTCAGTCCTGCACGAGAGCTCGTCTCGTGATCTTCTAACTTCTTTGAACAAACCAAGATTGTTCTTACCCACTGTGTCCACTAGGTGGTGACGACAGCCCAGAATGCGCTAATCGAGGACCATCAACATGAGGTCGATCAGATTTTTAAAATTTAATCCACAATTTTAATCAAACTCAAAATCTTTGTGGTTTTTGTGCTAAGCTTTGTATTTATTTCGTTAGTTAAAAATTACTTACTGGGATCAACTGCATTTCATAGTGTCTTTTCCCCCCGAACATTCTTCACATATTTTTAAACTGCTCATTTTGCTTACTGTGGGGACTGTAAAGCTGTTAGCAAAGAAAGGATCATTGCCTAATAGGATGAAGCGCTTGCTTCCCTCCCCCAGTGAAACCAGTGTCTGTCCAATCCAGTTTAGTAGTAATCTTGGGGCAGTTTTACAGCCTGGTGCAGGTTTACCTGTTTACTCGGTTATTCCTGGAAGCTTTACCTGCTGTGTGTGGTACTGCTCATAAGAAACTTAGCACAGACGCTTAAGGGTAAGTTTACAATTGTTTAGGCTCCAAATAAATGTATGTGCTTTACTACACAGTATGCACTTCAGGAAGAATTAAGTAACTTCCTGCGAAAAACAGTAAGTAACTTAAATCCTCTGGAAAAAGTAGCAACCAGGCATTGCAAATGAAATGCAATTGATTGACTGATCATCAGCAGGTATGATCAGCACTATAAAGGCAGACGTTTTGTCAGTTTGCTGGTCTGGAGCATTTAAAAGTGTGTGTTAACACAATGCTACAGGCTTGCCAGTATTGCATGTACTGGTAAAGTAGTAGAGAGCTAATGATTCATGTGTGCACCAAACTACTCTGGAGTCAAAAGTCAGGTAATCTGTTTACCAGTTAAAGATTGTCCACGTTCATGAGCCAGCTCGGGCTAATGATCCCAAATAAATCGAGGTGCAACAGTGGTTCAGTCAAAGTCCAGACCTCGGTCTGACCACAAATATCAACACCGAAAAGAAGAGCGGGCCCAAACTCCTCCACAATAATGTGAGGGAAAGATAAAGTCACACAGAAGACTTGATGTTATTGCTGATAAAAGTGGTTCTACAAGCTACTGAATTGTTGTGTGTGCTTAGTTTTTCACTGGACTGCATACACTGTAACTACCAATATACTGTCTAGGGAAGTAGGCCAGGATTGGTCGACTAAAGGCAGCATTGCTCATCCAGTGAGTCACACTGTCTCTAAGAACTGGGCATGACTTTTCATTAGGAAGCAGTGATTTGCTGTAGTGTTATCAGAGTCGTGTCTCAGCTGCAGTGATTGTGTCAAGGTTTCACTGATTACGCATTTCTTTTGGAATCACTGTGTCAAGCTGATCATTTGCTTTAAAAACAGGTGGCTGATTAAATAAAAAACAAAAATAGCAAAAGAGAAAAATAAATTGGTTATTTTAAAAGAATTTCACTTGTCTGGCCCACATGTGATGAAACAGGCCTAACTGAAACAATCGTCATAACAATCCCTACCAAAGAGTAAAGAACGAGTCACAGGAGGTTTAAGTCAAAGAAATGCAACTTTATTTAAGTGTAAACAAAGAAAATAACCCCAAAGAAAACTGCATAGGAAATGTTTAAAGTCCACAGAGTGCAGAGAGAGCAGGACGTGGCTGTTATATTATAGTCTCCGATGCCTTATTTAGACTGAAGACCTGACATTTGTACTTCCATCCACCACATTGAGAATGTGTGTGCGCGCGTGTGTGTAAAAAACACACACTGAGATTTAACCGATAACGACACACACTGCAGCGTGGATGAGTAAGTACCAGCAGCACCCATCTAAACTCAGCTGGCCACGCGGGCTCACCCCATCTCTTGGACTGTGAGGAGGATACATTCAGTGGATTTCTGCACAGACGACACAGATGCAGCGCAAACACACGCACAGGGCGCCCACTCGACACGCGACAACCGGCTGCTGGAAGAACAGGACGCAGCTAATGGGACGAGCCGGCTCAGGGTGAACGGCTCCCACCTCGGCCGGTGCTAGAGCTGATTTTCTGCTGTCCCTGCCGTGTCGTGTATCTGCCACCAGCAGATGGTGCCGGCGAGTGAGCAGCAAGATGTCATTTAACCCTTTTCTTCACAAAATACATTCTAAAAGGGTCAATGAGCATCTAGTGGTGTGAATAGTTGTACTTTTTGTTAAAGATAAAAATAAACAAAACTTGAAACAGAGGAGGGAAGAAAAAACAAAATCAGGGTAAAAACTGAAAGCATTCTTTTCAAATTGAGAAATTATTTGTTTTATAATATGCGAGTGGACACACAAAAAGAATCAGACTAGTACAGAGATCATAACAGTGGGGGGTGGGGAGAAAAAGTCACTACATTATCACTACACGATTCAATGAGACACCTGCAGCACAGCGCTGCTGAGAACTACCTGAGTTTTGTCTTTTTCCATTCTAAAAACATCCCAACCCCCTTTTTCCCCCTCTCTCGTTCTTTTCTTTGAGTATACAATCATTTAAAAGCAGGTCTATGACCTCGCGCACCTGGCGTGGTGCGGCTTCGCTTTGTTCTCTCCTTATAAATTGTGGGAGGCCAGAAATAAAACGGTGGCATAAAAACAACAACAAAAACAACAACAAAACAACGCAGAGCAGGGCCGCAGTCGACTGATCGTGTGCTCAGCGGCCATCCCTGCACGCGGTCGGGTTCGGATTGGAGAAGGGGGAGGGGCTAGTTTGTGCTGTTCCTCACACCTACTAAGAAGATTTCTCATCTTAAATTCTAGCAGGGAAGGTTTTTACATGACTTCAGCGTGAAAGGACAGCATGCCTGTACGCCTGCTCATATAAAGCATTTTGGAGGGAGTTGAGGAAAAGGTCGAGGGTCACGCCAGTCAAAACTCTGCAGGCTGTTTCTGTGGAATCAAAGTATGGCTACCCAAACAGTGGGTGCTTTGCAGAGCCTCTAGAGAACAGGAAATACAATCACAAAAGTCAACGGTTAATTCCATCCAACGCAATCCTAACACACACTCGCGCGTTCAAACACACACGCATCTTTGGGTATCCATTTTGGTAACACCACCCCAATAATCAGCTACCCACTCCACCTCAGTTTATCAACACCTATCTAAAGAGACATCAGTATAACACAGACTTTTTAAAGCATGCAACAAAATTAAAAATAAAAATAAAAAGGTTTAAAATACACTTTTTTCCTCTTTAAGAGTGAAGACCTAAGGATCTTAAAGATAGAATTCTGTAATCTTAATTAAAAAATAAAACCCGATGCAAAACGAACAAACATGTCAAAGAGTAATACTGAGAAGAAGAGGGGAAAAAAAAAAAAAGAATCTTACTGGTTGAAACTGGGTGTTGTAGTCAAAGCAGCAATGGTTAATGTGCTAACAGCTACATCTACAATCCTGGCACGTGTTTGTTTAAACCAGTGATTCCAACCTATTTCACCATGTTCCCGCACAGCTTACTATTTCAGCCATTCATCCACTACCTGTAACTACCTCTACTTTTTTTTTTTTTTTTTTTTTATTTTTTTGTTTTTTTTTTTTTTTTTTATCCAATTTTTTTTTTTTTTTTTTTTCTTCTCCTT
>VUQR01001624.1:0-14860 GCA_015108515.1 Hemichromis elongatus | reverse complement strand
AATGTTGGTAACTGGACCACAGAGAAAAGCGATGTGAAATTTTATCACTTCAAGAATTACATCAAAATTATCTCCTATTGATAATTTCATGTCGGCACTCTTAAAAATCTACCAACTCTTAATTGATCAGCAATGAAAATATGGAGCAAAGTAACCAAGTCCCCAGAAGCACAGCACTACCTCAGACAACCTAAATAAATAGTTTAGTAGAACACAAGAAACTGATTTTAATCTTCATGTGTCATTACCAACTATAGAAAAGCTAAAAAAATTGTTCCCCCCTCGGTCAGAAAGACTAGACAGTTGATGAAAGTTTAAGATACTATGATGGACACAGTCCTGGATGCTGGACAATGTCTCAGCTTTCTCTGTGCTTGTAGGCAAAGAAAGACTGGCCTGCTCCTGTGTCATTCCCTCCCCCAGGGCTGAAGCTGTGAGTAAGTGAATGGGAAATGAAGCCCTTACTGGAAAACTGAACCCACCTATTTACTGGCAGAGGACAGGGGGTATGTGGGGGTAGGGGTTATTTAAAAAAAAAAAAACTTAAATTGGAAATTTGAACTGGGCTTTAGTGATTAGTTGAGTCAGTTTTTAACACTGCCCCATTTACTTAAATTCCACACATTTTAACGAACACAACGTAACTGAACCCCACTCACAGCTAAAAGTAATGCGAGAGAAAGCCGTGCTAAACAGTGTTTATTGTTCGGGAGGCTAAGTCATTACCTGTGTTGTTCCATTAAAAACAATTAAATGTTTCTCTCAACTACTTTAATGCAGTTCACTTGTATCTACTGAGGCACAGGCACACGTGACTTTCCTAACATCTGCTTCAAACTGAGGTTTAAGGCTGTTTGTTCTCTTTCTTATCCTCCACAAGCCTCAGCCTTGTGGGTGCTTTAAAGCTGAGCACTTAACACACCCTGAGGAGTTTTGAGCACTAATGACAGGCTTTCCCCTTAGGTATCTGGGGGGCTCAGACACTGCATGTAGAGGGTGAGCATTTTCAGGGTGTTTTTTCAATCGTCTGTGACAGCCACCATTTCTCCCTGCTTGTCGTGGATTTATTTCCTGTGAGGCACAAACACACGTCACAAAAGTCTTCATCACCTCCGGCAAATTAAACTGGGCTAACCAAACACTACGCTACAAGAATGCTCGAAAGGCACCAACAGCACAAATACAGCTGATACGTGCAGGTCATTGGCTCAAATTAGGCCAGGCGAGAACTAGGAAAACGGCCACGCCTCTAACTTTAAGCCTTAGCAAATTCTAAATATCACCCCTCCTACATTTGTTATTAAGGTTTAAGCCACTCGGAGACCAAAAATTTGTTTTAAGCCAGACTTTAAACGGGTTTATATTAGCTCTAAAGTTTAACATAAGACTCATTTTTGGAGCCGGCCTCAAGTGGCCAATCAAGGAACTGCAGGTTTTTGGGGCAGCTTGAGAGGCTTGAAAACCAAAAGCTAGCAAAGTGAACAAATTTTTTAATGTTGGAATGATGGTAGATTTGTGTGCATTTTTCTCTTAAAAAGGGTTCATTTTGAAAACAAAAGCCCCCACTTCACTTCTGGTCTTATACAAATTCACAATTAGGGGCGCACCAATACTAGCCTTATACACAGATATTCACAAATGACCTTTACTGATGTTAGCGACCGATATTAATCTAGCATCACATCAATCCTGTATTAGTCAAAACTTGTCTCATGGCAAGTTTAAAATATAAAACAAGTCAGTTTTGTTATTTAACAAGAATTAGCAATAAATGATGATAAAAACAAAGATAAAAAGACATCACCTTCTGGCTGAAGAGTCATTTTTAAAACAATTTGATTTGGTTTAGAGCAAAGCAAATAGCCGCCTGGTCATGAAACAGCCCATTTTCATAAAGTCAGACCCTTTCTTTACTACCCAGCGTCGTATTCTCGGGGTGCACAGCGAGCCTTTAAGTCATTGCAAGGTTCTGTTAGCAATGAATGGCATCCTGCGGCGTCTGCAGCATTTAACTGCTGGGACAAGGCTACACATGCTGCTGCAACTTAAAAGATTGATGTGCAACCCACGTCTGTTATTCGTTATGTGAAAAAGTTAGCTCTGCTTCAACATTTGCAGTCGATTAAACTGTTTGATTAAGTGACTTACTAGAATGCACATAAATGTTCAGAGTGATATTTTGCACTGGTCCGCATCTGCTGACCACTCTCGATCGACCGGTTTGCTGACCTGCTCGGGCAAAACTGTGTTTTGTTTCTGGAAAGTGGAGCAAGAACTATTTGGAAGCAACTCAACAGAAACCAGAAGTGGGTCAAAAATGACATTCCAAGACCTCCTGCTGCCGCTATTTGTTATTCTTCCTGACCATATGACTCTACCAAGAAAAAGCTGTTTTCCTGTTTGACGGACCTTTGTAGTTCTACCCAGATCACACAGCACACAAGGAGAGAATTCCAACTTGTCTTTCCCATTACCGGAGCAAAGGTAGATCTCCACAGCATGTCCAATGCCAAGAACTTCTAACAGTCAGAGAAACATGTGTGCACTTACTACAGGGGCCTCTGTCTGCTCTGAATAGATGGTGTGGTACAGATTAACCAGACTCTGCGTGTGTCTGTGTGCGCACAGAGTCTATGTGTGTGTGTTTGTGAAAATCCAGCTTAACACACGTGCCCGTTCATCTCCAGGGAACTAGGCAAAGTCCCACTCAGCTCCCTTTGAACCCAAGGCCATATGGCCCCCCAGTATGACTCCATACTACATACATAATGCTATTACACTATAAGAGCATATGTGAATGTGTACGTGAGACTAAAAACCATCACAGAAGTATCTAGAACTTACTGGTACTATGAATGAGTGTTTGCCCTCCCAGTGCTGGACTTACCTCGCCGTCGTGGTGCTGGCAGTAGCTCATGCGATCCTGGAACAAGGACAGCAGCGCAAAGTTGTTCTGCAGGGACTGGGCGAGGGACACGGACATCGCCGGCTGGCCAGCGTTGCTGTTGACCCTGCTCAGGTGAAGGTTCTCTCCCAGGCGCTCGATGAAGTGGTCTTTGGTGAGTCGCACCCGCTGGTGTGCTCGCACGCAGTTGTCACACAGGTACTCCTGGCAGTCGAGGCAGTGGGACGTGGCCAGGTTCTCTTCATCGCAGGAGCTGCACTGAGGCTCTCCCAGGTGGTGCGAGTGCAACAGGCTTCCACGTGATGGATGATTGAAGCCAGAGGAGCCTCCAACCAGACCTCCCCTGGAGTGGTGGTGGTGATGGTGGCCATTCTTGTTCTGGATCTGCTCCTCTGAGCTCACCACCACATCCAGCAGGTTGCTGAAGAGGAAATTGGAGGAAGGCAGGGAGTCCACTCCAGCCTCTGAGATGGACACTTTCTGATCGCAGGTGGGACACCGCAGCTTCAGCGGGTCTCCGGGACTGCGCTGTCCCTCCAGGCACTGCCTACAGAAGGCGTGCAGGCAGGGCAGGACGTGGAGCCTCTTGGTGGTCTGGCTGGAGGAGGACGAGGTGTGAGATGAAGACGATGAGGTAGAAGAGCTGGAGGAAATGGGAGCAGAAGAGCCGCACAGCTCCTTGCAGAGCGGGCACGTCTGCAGGTCTGAGTCGGGAAACGAAGCCATCTGCAGCGTCACCAAAACTGGGCTCAGTTTACAACATGCGCGGCGACGAGGCTGAGGTATTCATTTGGGGACACATCAGCCCGTTTGGGGTGTGTAGAAGATAATTATCGCTCCACGTTAATGTGGTGTTTGAGGTAGATTCAACGATTTTAAAAAATCAAAAAGGAAGAATGATTTGCCACAAAAAAACAAAAAACAAAAACAAAACGACGAGGTAGCCACTTATTCAAAAAGTTATTCAAAACAGTTGTGAGATCAGAGGAAAAATCAGAATACTTAAATCAGTTGTGTAAGGCGTTTTTTTCCCCTAACTCTAGCAGAACCGACAGTCCTCCTTTTAAATACGGCATTCAAGGGGCAACAGACGACGTCGGTGCTTCCGTGGAGAAAAATAGTGCGATGCTGTTCGGTTTAGCTCATAAAATAAACCCGAAAATGGAAAGATACTGGGTCGGCTGGGGGGCTCGGTCTCTCCTCCCCCACCAGCTCGGCAACATGACTACAGGACTGAGAGCTACAAAGCAGCAGCCGGACGAGTAGCTACCTCAGATTTTTCCTTTTACTTATCCGTTATCTCTAAGCCTCCAAATTCAGACCGGTGTGGCTGACCGTCGGGATCCGTTCAGGCGGCCAACGGTCGGATGGTTGTCGCAGCGCGAGCTTTGGACTGCGAGAGCGTAAATTATTCATCAAAGCAAGGGTATCATAGTGTGCCTCTGGTCACCGAGGGTTCACCAACAACCACAGCGAGCCTCCAACAAAACCAAACCACAAGATAGCGCGTCTAACCCCAGTGTGGGACGATTCACCGGCCCACCTTGTGAGGAGGCCGCTTCCAGCTCACCTTCCCCGTCTGCTGGTCTCTCCCTCCGGGCTCTCTGCGTGGAGGAATGCGCAGGGTTTTCTCCCCGACTCGGAGTATGGGGGTGGGTGTGGGAACGGTGCCTTGCAACCAGGTGAAACTCGGCGACAGTTTGGCCCTTTAATGTTCTGCTGCTGCTGTTTTTTTTTTTTTATGCTCGAGTGAATTAAAAATATATATTTCAAATTAAAGCCAAGCTGTGCGCTCTCATGCGCGCGTGCTGCTGGGCTTGCAGCTCCTCGAGCTGCTCTAATCGGACTGAGGAGGAGAAATGGAGCCAGCTACTTCCGCCCTAGGGGAGGAGAGAAGGGTGTGCGCCAAACGCACGCTCCCGATAGCCGGGGGTGTGTGGTCACGTACGCGTGAGTGCGAGGGTAAAGGCGTTCACTGTCATCAATTCACCTTCCCTTCAGAATATACTTCAGAATATACTTTACGTAAATTTCATTATAAAAGAGTTTTGTTGTTGTTTAGTTGTTTAGTTTAGACTAGCCAATGGCTGCTGAAGTCGAGAATCTGGGCCTCAACATTTCAATTTTGCTCATTTACTTCGTCCTTAGGTGAGATACTAGCGCAGTAGAATACTGCACATTTTGATATTGATCTGTTACCAAGTAAATACACGGTCGGTATTCCCGATACCAATGCCGATACTTTTAATTTACAAGGCATCTTATGTAGGGGGAGGAGTGTGTCATGACTTGTGAAATTAAGTATGAAGATATTTTAAAAAACACTAAATCATTGATTTTTAAGTTCAACCATAATAAGTTAACACAACAAAACAAACTCAACTTTTCATGTATTTTTAATCTGTTGGGGTTTTTTGAGATCTGGAATGTAAATGTGCCTGTCACTTTGGTGCAGCTTCTCTTGTTTAACTGTTTTATAGGCTATAAATATAAAACATACGTGACAGTCAACATTTTTCATAATACATATTTAAGATATTTTTTTCCCTTCCAAAATAATCATTAATTTCACACAATTCAGTGGGCTTCATACTGAACTTGGAGGATAGAAACAAAGCATTAATCATATGCGCTAGTGTGGAAGCCACACCAATACCAGGATTGGCATCGATACCATCAACCATCAACAAGATACTTAACCCTGAGCCCCCCCCAATCTGCAACACACTAATCATATTTTTTTTAGATTTTATAGATGTGGTTACAGTGTCTCGTCACCTCCACGCATGTGTGCGTGTTTTTTGTTTAGTATAATCCGTTTTATCAAACAAAAAAATTTCTGTTTGCTCTAAAATAGCAGGAGATGCTCTGCTAACCTAAAGCCACAGGGTTCACCAACACAGAGGTGTGGCTGAAGTGGGTGCCATCCACCCTCAGCTTTGTCATATCAAAGCAGCCATGAGTGCAAATGATCTAAGTGAGAGAACATTGCTCTCGACGAAGCATGATGCGTTAGACCGTTCCTCAAATAACCTACTGCAGGCACAGCGGGTGTATCCCTCGTGGCGCTGGCTACAGAATCAGTGTATTCTTCAAAGCTGAAGAAGAAGAATTCCCTATTTGTCAGATGACACGGGCTAAAGTGCAAAGGCTTATTGTGAGAGACTAAAGAAGGCGCTCACAAAGACCACTGCTCTGCTCTGGGTGAAAATGAGTTAGACAAACGGCCCTCTGTTAGGGTGCTATTCCGGAATGACACATGCACAGGCGCCCGCTTTCCTGCTCACGTATCATCTGACTCGGTGATCTCTTGACAGCGTTCACATAAAGTGCCATTTCTACAGATATTCATAGTCCGCAGACACACGAGGGCTTATTTTCACTCTCTCACAGCTGAAGACATGTTTAGTCGCTGGTGAGGCGGCTTCTTCTCTACCTTGACCATCTCTTGAAACGAAGCGCTTGTGGGTTGAAAAGTGATTTCACCTTTACATACTGGCATATTGTAAGAAACTGAGGGGTCAGGAAAGGGACCGGTAAAGCCAGTATTGGACTCCACTTGCCTTTATAAATGGCAGCATTTGTCTCATGGCTAAACCCACCTTAGCACAATACTTCCCCCTTGTGGGTATGAAGCTCTGCCACACCTTCACAGTGTTGTTTAATCACTGCAGAGTAAACACATGCAGCGAACATCAGCAGGTAAAGAAAGAGAAAAAGGGGAGACGTCACAACGAAGTGCCAAACGAGCCGTCTTGATGCACGCTCAACCATCCAGCTAAGGAACTCCCAAAAAGTTGTTTCTGTTCATCTGGACGTAGCGTTTTCAGTAGGAGGAATGTTTCATCACTCATCCAAGTGACTTCTTCAGTCTCAGCTGACTGCAGGTTTCCTCAATGTTATAAACAGTATATTTTCATAATGGCTTAAACAAGCACCACTGAATGAGAAATGAGCTGAGGTCAGTCAGTCTTGATCATTTATATGCAAACTGTGATGAAGTCTTTGGTTTCGGTATGTGGATGACACCAGGGTGATAATCAGATCTTAGGACATACCACAGTTCACTGCTCACAGTAACTCAGTGGACCAACGCATCAACTTCACCAGGGAGCATATGAAGAGAGGCAGGTTAGCCTTCTTAGACTGTGAGATTTCCATCAGTAATGTGGGGGACATTTAAACGTCGATGTGTACCATAAACCTACGCACATGGATCAGTATTTAAGGTTTTATGCTCATCATCCACTGAAGCACAAACTGGGTGTCACTAGGATGCTACAACACGGGGCGAACACCATCCCCACAGAAACATTGGCCAGGGAAGCAGAAGAATATCATGTCAAGAAGGCCCTGAGTAAATGTGCCTTCCCAGCTAGACATTTGTCAGAGCTGGAAAGGAACCTAAAGAAAGCTCCAGGCAATCCAGGAGAGAAGGACAACTGCTGCCGTAGTGAAAACCCTTAGTGATCCTTTATGTGTCAGGAGTATCGGAACAGCTGAGACCAATTTTCTCTAAAGACGGGTCTCTGTGGCTTTCACAGGTGTCAGCAAATGTGTTTATTTTATAGCCTGCTCGTGTCAAAGTTCGCCATCTAGTGGTTGAATAGTTAAACCACCACGTAAGGGCTACAGAGGGCTTTTACTCCAAGCACTCAAGGAAAAGTCCGGTCTGTAAGCTCTGGATATGAGCAACTAAACCAAATTATATTATTTGTTTAGCAGTTCGGCGATAAAGTAAAAAAAAAAAAAAAAATCCTCACCCCACAGTATGCAACAACTTTTATTGGCAATCAGCAATTTTGATATTTTTAGGACAGAAATACTGGCCTTAAATGAACAATTCACATTTCAACCAATACTGCAAAGACTCTGCAACAAATGTTAAATCTAGCTTTTCGTCCCCCACAATCAAACATGTCAGTCAGCGAGTGTTGTGATTTTTAACCGAGATACGGCACAGAAAGCTTCAGCCCTTAACTGACGTTAAAGTAATCAAGCTCCTCAAACATGTCGCAGTCACAGGTAACCAATTTTTTTCTTTTATAAAGGAACCTGTCTGCTACTACAGGGACCATACAAAGTGGACCTGTACAGTGAGCGATGCTGGCTGTGATAAAAAGAGGAAAAAATGCTTGGAAGAATTTAGAATAGGAAAGTTCTCTGAAAAAGAAATTATAAGTAATGTTGGGTATTATAAAGTAGCCAGAATCTGAGATTCCAGCAATGCTGCATTTACTCCCTATATCACCACTGGAGGAGAACCATTAAAGACTGCAGGGAAGCAACTGTGGCCAAATCCAACTGTGACATCACCAAAATACCCTATATATACAGAATGACAATGGCATAATGTAAAGGCCAAGACTAATATTTCTTTATGAAAATCAGTTGTTAGAGGATTGTCTTTTCTCATTTAAAGGAAGAAAAAAAAGAGCCTTTTTTTTTTAAGTAGAACTTTTTTTTATAGATATATAAAAACTTCATACAAAGAAAATGTAAATCACAGCTTCTTAACTAGCAACAGTTGAGGTTTTGACATTAATATAACAACATAATATGTCAAAGACTAAACACCATTATAAATATATACCTATTTACACTGCTACATGTTATTTTCAATGAAATAAACACAAATGTGCAACAACACACGCTGGACTCTGTTCCTAAACAGACATTTTGGTTTCAAAGAGTAAATCTCACAAACAGTGACATTTTAAAACTAGTCTGAACTGAAAAAAAGAAGAAAAAAAAAGTAGTTTTTGGTCTCTGGTTGTGTTTTTCTGCTCCTTAGTTCCAGTCAAATGAACATGACCAAGAAATATGCAATCTTTCATATTCCTGATTTCATTGGCTGTTTTCCTGAGAGTCAGCGGCTGTTGAGCACAAGTAGTTTCTAAAAGAAAGAGAAGGAGTACTTCTGTAAACAGCAGAGAAATAAACAGCTGGTGGTTTAGTGTGTCCACACCTCGTGGGCCCACAGATGGTTGTGGCGGAGCCAGCGGCGGGCGGAGGAAACGTCCAGCATGAACACTTGTTCATGTTCCGAGTTGACCGCGGTGTAATGGACTGTTAGTTTGGGCTGAGGGATACAAGCTGCAGAGAGGATGCGGCTGCCGGCAGAGAGGTACTCGCTCTCACAGCTTTGAGTCCTGGAAGAGGAGAAAGCGCGAGTATCACGTGCCACTGTGGTCGAATCGTTACATACACACACTCAGCACAGACAATTGTTTTTTATAATACTGAGCTTTCAATCATTGAATGCAAAGAGTTCTTTATTTCTGAGTGAAATGATCACATATGTCACAAAGTTAAGTTACATCAATCCAACCATCACGCCCCCCCCCACTTACACATAAAAACACAATTTACCTTTTGAGAGTGATAGTGAGAGAAGTTGTGGGCTCGGACAGGTGGTGAATGGCTGTTGCGTTGTGAGTGATGAACATCTCGAAGGCGAGGGCCAGCTCCACCTCCCCCAGTCGACAGGGGACGATCAGTGCCATGAAACCAGGGGGAGCCGATACTTCGGGGTAGTAGCCCACACTCAGAGAATCTAATGAACGTGAAGGCAGTGAGCACACCTCAGAGTCTAATCTAATGTGAATCTTTGACCATCTTGTAATAGAACCAGCTGTAATAGAACCTGCAGCTGTTTCCTGCCTTCGACAACTCATATTTATGAGGCAGTGATGTAAGTGTAGCAGTAAAAACCAGAGTGTGACACTTACGTCTGAAGACTTCCCGAGCGCGGAGCCAGAGGTTTTGCTTGCCCAGTTTCTGTAAAAGTATCTGAAGCAGTGTGTGGTCAACAGCCAGGTTTTTAGAGAGCATGAAGTCCACCGTGTCTGAAGCCACAGGAAGTATCTGCCTGTCCACACACACCTGAAGGTGAGAGTTAAACAAAGGGTTGTACCTGGAGATATCCATCGAGTCTGGGGAAAAAGAAAAACCTCCTTAACAACCAAATTTTTCTCATAGCTGAGCATCTATTAGCGCTAGATAGCAAACACTGTAAACTGCTCAATATTAAACCAGCACGTCAGTGTAGCAAGTCAGTTAAAGTTGTGGGATATTAATCTGGCCAGTTTGGTAGCAGGTAGGGTTTTTAAATCAGTTTCAGCCAATTTGGTGTTGATGAATTTAACAACAGGTGCCCCACAGGGGCCACAACGACACAACCCCCACCCCATACAAAACACTGAGCACAGTTTTATGTTGCTGCAGTGAAATTTCAGCTAAATTGACAAACCTGCTGTATCATTTTTTTTTTACTTTGTAATTTCGTCTCTGTAGGTTGCTCACCACTTGACTCTTTAACTCCAGGAAGATTACAGAGAACCTCCAGCGTGTCTCTGTGAGAGGTTTTTTCAGCCAGGCGTATCAGCACACGAGTCCTGCTCTCCAGATTGGCAGGCTCACACGGCCATGAGCACGAACTCAGGAACCACTTGTTTTCTGGATTAACAGATGTATAAACAAAAGTAAAACAATTCACCAAAGAACTGGTTTCGCAATTCTGCAACGTTACCTACAAGACTATGAAAGCTAACGTTTCTCCGAGCAGTGACGACGATCACTTTTAAGGTTTCCACATAAAACCAAATTTGCTTTTACTGATTTACGGCGAAAGAAACCGAGTTTGTGAGTGTTAAGAAAAGACATTAATGGAAAGCTAATATTGAATTTTGTGCAAAGCCTCGAGTCATTTCTTTACACTTTCCTTGCAAGAAGCCAGACTAGACTTTGCTAAACAACTGGTCCTGAGCAGCAGTTCTCAAGACTTTGGAGACCAGTCTTTTTACCTGACCACTTTTTTGTTTGCAAAGCTACAAAACCGACATATAACTCATTCAGGCATAAAATGATTTATAGTGACCCACACATACCAGACAATGTCTTACATTGATTCTTTAGGCACTTTGTTTTTAGCAGCCTGTCACAAGAAAAGAAAAAAAAACGTTTCCATCTTAAGAGCTCCAAAAACAAAGGAAAAATGTCAGTCCTGACCGGAATAAGTCTCTTGGATCAAATGTCTTGACAAACTTAATGAAGTCCAGTCTCTTTGTCTCTTTTCCAAGCTCTTAAGACTACCACGACCTAATGAGAGCCTACACAGACATCATCTGTTCCAATTTCTTTATGCCAAAGATGACACAGTTTAAACAGGCACAAAATAGTATCTTTGTGTTGACAAGGTGAATCCCAAACAGCTAGTTTCTGTAAAGTTGGTATATCTCAGCATCCAGAGAACTGCGTGCTTTAACAATTAGACAAAATTGACAAATGGAGGGCACAAGAAGTGGAAATCCTCTCACATACACACAAAAAACCCAAAACTATCTACAGCAGATGAGTGGTGTCTGAAAATCGTGTCCTTAAGAAATGAAAACCGTAACAAATCCTGTAAAATGTAGTCCTTTTTACTAATTAATGAATTAATTTTGGGGATATTGTGTTGATGTAATATCAATTTAAAATGCACCACTTCCAAAAACTACTCAGTGTGATTTTAATACAGCATTTTTACCAGTTTATTGTCTGACACTATGAAGATGTTCTGTATGCAGCACCAGTTAAAAGTTGGCTCAGATTTCCTTTGCCAGTGCAGCATAAATCACATTTTAATTCAAGCTGTGAAACTCTGCGCTTATAAACCATGAAAATAAAACGCTGGTTACATTTTAAGCCTGACAACATTAGCCAAATGAACATCGATCAGCTTCAAGAGCCGCTACCTCGGAGTGTGTTCAGAGCTCCCTCCACGCTGCCGCTCAGGAGGAAGAGCTCTGCAGCCACAGTGATCAGGCAGCATCGTGACGCTCCATCCTCGTTCCCAAACAGACCTTTCAGAGTCGAGAAGCCCACTTTTAAAACAGACAGCGTCTCGACCACCCTGCGACCCTGCATCGGTAAACATGACGCAGACAAACAATGGCATCTTAAATTTGAAGATGCTGCTCAGATGTGAAGAGGAGAGAGTGATGCGAGCTGCACGGTCTGATTACCTTGGCCCACTGTTGCGTTTTGTGGTACCGTAACATCAGAGAGACTCCAATTCTGCCTACGAAGCTCCTCACCATGCTGTCCTTGCTTTCATTCTGACACACTAAAGAAAATTTGAATTAACAAATAAACAGCTCTTTTTTTCCAGATGGGAATTTGGTAAGTGCTACTACACAGAACCACAGCGGGGGGGAGAAAAAACAGATTTCACCTTCAGTTAGAGCTTTTACCTGTCTCAGCAAATACAGAAAAGGGCAGCGACAGCTTGTCTTTGCCGTTAGACAGGAGCGCGACAGCAATGCGACCGCTGATGCGCTCCACTTGGCTGGGGTGCTGGCTGGACTGGCAGATCCCTCTAAAAACCTTACCCATCCACCTCCATTCCTCTTGTTTCATACAAAGCTGACACAGATAAAAAACATGCACGCATGAGCACAACACACCACCATCTTTACAGACAAAGCTGTCAAAAGATGTGAAGCTCCAACCTCAATTTCCACAATGGAATGGACCAAATTCAGGTACTCTGGAAACAGACCAGCACCGGGGGATACCCTTTTAGAGGGAAAATAGGATTTATACAGAAACTTCAGACTCCAGTTGTTTATCTATATGAACTTTGTGGCCCACTTACGTATTGTTGCCAGACACTGGAGGCAAGTTTGGATGAACTATTTGCTGGAAAAGAGGAGTGTTCTTTACACAGTCGAGGCAATCCAAACTCAGCTCTAGGCCAGCGTTGACCATCTGTCAGCATACAGACAGACAGTCTAAATTCTTCCAGAGGAACATAAAAGGATTGAGCTAAACTCAAAGCATAATGGAAGGCAAACAACTTATACCTTGAAAGTGAGCTGCAAGAGTTCAGGCACAAAGCCCATCAGACCCTTTTCTCTCACGCAGTTAAAAAGGGTGAGAAGGAACTCATGACTGGGCTAAAAAGAAAACAAATTTATCATCTAATCTTTTGTCAGCATTAATCAGTTGTTTAGTTTTCTCCATGGTTAATGTCAGGACTGCCACACTGACCACTATGTTGTGAGCCAAGCCAACACTGAGGACGGAGAACACCTCGGACACCATGCCAGCTTTTAGCAGAGCCCAAAGGAGGGAGAAAAATGTCTGCAGAGAGAAATGGACTCCTGGTGGGTTCTTCTGGTAATATCCTGTAAACACAGCTCCTGAGGAAAGCAGGAGTAGAGCAGGAGAGGAGAACGGAGGCAGATGAATGACGCAGCCAAAACGGACAATTAGTTTAGCATGCAATGTGCACGGAGGCTGTATGAGACAAAGAAGTGGGAAGGAAACTCACCTGCTTTCTGAAGGCACATTGGATTTTTGGTGAATCTTTTCACGGTTTCAATACAGAACTAGCAAACGAAAAAGAAAGCATGCAATTACAGCGATGTCACAGCAGAGGGTGATGTTGCTCCTGTAATGTCCAACAATTTGATTTGATTTTTAAATTCAAGTTTAAAAACATAAAATTTACACAACAAACAATTTACTTTCTATGGTGAAATGAAGACAAATTAATAAAGTAAAATAAAAATCACAGAGCGTACCTTTTCATCCCCCTCCATAGGCAGATGCTGGAAGCGACAAATCTTGTACGTACAAGTCAGTGATTCACTGAAGTACATCCTGCAGTACTGAGCCTTTAGACAGCATCACACAGTCAAGTCATAGCAATGAAATTCACCCACAGTGCAAAACATATTTATTGTAGAGAAGAACAAACTGTACATAAAAGATGGATACCACAGTAACCACGGCGACAATAGTTCAGTTCTTTTGGGAAACCTCAAGCCGAAACCAAATGAGGGTCAGAGCGGGCCGTGAAACTGAGGCCATTTCTGTTCATAGGTTAGAAAATGGAAATCGTGCTGTATTCAGGAAGGATTCACTAGTTTTAGAGACCACAAACTCATCGCTGAGTTCTTTACTGAGGTCAGAGATACGAAGGTATTTGAGATTTATTTTCAAGTGGCAACCTTTGAGGTTTTCTTTAAAAAAAAAAGGAAGGAAAAAAAAGCCAAAATCTTAGTTTCCTCTAGTGGCCACCTGACGCTGGGTCATAAACATTATTCGAAAATAAAAATTGACATTCATCAACTCATTAGCAGGTGTATCCTGTCTGTGAGACAGCATACTAACCAAGGTTGCTAGCATTGGCTGATAACTTCATTCTCATCTAAATATGGACTCCTCGGTCCAGGAGCCAAACGTGAACACTTATGTATCAAAAACAAGAAGTATGTTGGCTACATCCATCTTTTATGTACATTTTCTTCTTATAACAGAACTTTCATGGTTAACTGGGAGTCACCCACTTCCCACCATACAGACTATGGAGAGGACCTATATATTACCAGATATAAACGACAGCAATTTCTTCATACGTTTTAAAATGAGTTGTTCCACTGGAACTTCTAAAACCATGGCTGACTTGTCTTGATTTATTTCAGTTATAGTCTATGAAATAACTAGATAGTCCAATCTATGCTAACACCACCAAACATGTATTTAAACTGAGCAATTTTCCAGTGAAAATATGTTAATATACATTGGAATACTTACATAATTTGATTTAAAGCGCCTAAAATCCGTCATGTTTGTCGAGTTTGTGATCCATGCCCCTGCTTGGAGACCAGAAGAGCCAAAGAATAAAGTAACACTGTACTGAGCTCACACATTGGCAATTAAGTTATAAAATGAGGAGTTATTAGTGAGAACAAGATAAATGTAACAGCAATTAAAAGTTCATTGTCTGAGCCCTTTTCATTTCCCTCACCGGTTCCTATGGACATGTGCAGGGGGACGTTTTGAAAGCAGTTCACTGTCTTGATGGGCTGGCTCCTGTTACAGAACACAAACAGTAGGATGATCGTCAGGCTGAAAGATTAATGTGACAAATCAAAGTGCTATAAGCAAACAGGTACCTTTCTT
>VUQR01001621.1:10861-21233 GCA_015108515.1 Hemichromis elongatus | reverse complement strand
TAGAAAGCTGCACAGGTGTTCCTCAGTCTGCAGAGCCGATCCCAGAGATATTTTGGCATTCTTGGTATTTACAGAAAACCTGCCTGCTATATGGGTATAATCAGTCTCCAGTTTATGACTCATGCGATGGAATTGGTAAAGGTTATTTTGCTATAAAAAGTGGACAGTCACAGTTTAACAAGTCTTAACACCCGTACAGGAAGTAAATGCGTCACTTTTCTTTTCAAAGATAATGAAGTTCACTGGAAATTCCTGTTATGTAATTCTTAAAGGATACTGAAAAGTTTGACACTATTGTAGCTCTAGCTTGTCTTTATTCACTGTGGGCACGGTTGCACCGGCCAGGATGCTTTGTTTGCCAGGAAATACAGCTAAATAAATCGGTCTAAATTATTAAGTGCCATCTAAACTAACCAGGAAAAGGCCAGGGGATGTGGGTTGTGACCCATGACCTGAGGATGAGAAAGAGTAACTATTTAGGATGAGCCAAAAGGTCTCTGCATTTCATGAGACGTATGTCTCTCCATCCTGGGGGAGGGAAGCTGGCTCACCAGTATATCATTAACTCTGTGCAAGAAAGAAAGAAGGGATGTGGTAAATGGAGTTGATGGGGGGACCTTAGCCCCACTCCCTGCTGGGCACTGCTCAGAGCACAATATCTTCGCAACCATGAGATTAAGCAGGAGAAAAAGTGCTTTTCCCCATTCACACGCCCTTTAGATTGTTTTATTAAACCATTTGAATAGGGATTTCCCTGTCTGCCGACAAGCAGGGTCCAGCCAATGCATAGTTCTCTGTTGCTATGACTTAACTTGGTCCCCACTAATCACTAGCCAGGGCAAATTTCATATAAAATATCTGGGGCTATTGTGGGACTAACACAGCGTGACAGTGGCAACACAATAGGGGATTCAACCCCCCAGCAGGTTGTAGGGACCACTTGGCCTGCCAGAGTCTGGCAAAGTTTGGTGGAAAAGCATTGTGTGAGAAGAAATACCACAAATTGGTCATAAAACTAAGGAGAAGCAGTGGAGCTAATGTCATAGGTGGAGTTTGCAGGTAAAGTGAATGATGTCACAGGTGGATTTAACTTCAAATAAAAACATGCATTTAAAATAAATGGATTATCGCTCTAGGCCGATCAAGCTTTTATTAGTCATGTATAAATGGGCCACACACAAACCGTAATACCATAACATTGATACTAAATTTACAATGTAGGACAATTTCATAAAAGGAGTTATATATTTATAATCAATATCAACAAAAAAAAAAAAAGGTAATCTGATGAATCAGAAGCTTGCAGGTGAGACAAATAGGGCAAATTTTCTGCAAAGGTCTTCAAAACTTTAGAGATATTTCCATTTTCTTGAATGCAGTCATCTTGGCATATCAATGTGATAACACCGGGCTTTGTGAAGATCTTGTAAATCAGCTTGTAAATAACTGTAGACATAATGAAAGAAATCTATCATTTTACACACCCTTTGTTTCCAGTCACACGGAAACGCCTGCCTATGACAAGTTCACAGAATATCAATGCTAATAACAATGTGCTTTTTTTAATAGCACAGAAGTATCAAAGTTATTTTCAGACACAAATGTTAGCTCCTTTTTTCGGCATTTGAAATTAAATCTGTTTTCTACGTCACTTCAGATTTAATGTAAGCCAAACACCTTAGCTATTCAGTCAAACTGAAAACACAAAGCTCATGCTCAGTCAGTTTTAGATGGAGCATGGTAATGTGCAATCAATCACTGTAGACAGTTCCTTCGTGGCACAGTCTTTGGCTACTTTGACTTGTCGTGAAAATGAAACTACACCAAATAAAAAGAAACGTGTTGGATTCGCAAAGTGCGATTTGAGGAAGGAGAGAGCATTAGTTAAAATGTATTTGAACATTAGTAACCTTGTGTGTATACAGTAGTGGTAATGAAATGGGTGGTGAAGGATGCCAGTAGACCTTTTCTCTTGCATCATTGTTTCGAACGCCCTTTAGTCCTCGAACTGGTTGGAACCTGCTGTAAGGGAGGAGCTCCTTCTCCCCTCAGCTTTATATGCCGTGCTTTTTTTCTTTTCTTTCTTTCTCTATCATTTTTTGTTCTTCACACAGAAACATGCACCGTTTCTATCAAACACATACTCAAACACATCTCATGCAGACGGTGTAAGATTTCAATATTGATCCTAAACCATTTCTTTTACTCTTTTTTTTCTCTCTTTAGTGTGTTCAGTTCGTGTTTACTCCTGAAGTTTCCACTTCATGCTGTCTCTTCTCATTCTTTGTCTTTGCTTGTGTTTGTGCAAGACCATACAAGTACATATATTCAAAGCAACCTCTCCGTCTTAATGATTCATGTTAAAGCAGCTGACAAGGAAAGGATAGAAGGAAAGTCTTTCCCTTTTTTGAATGATATATCTGATCACTAAAGACCCATCTCCATGTTGTGTCTATGAGCTGTCCCTTCAGTGTGAGGCTGTTTCCTAACCTTTCAAAAGCTTAATTGAGTCTCTTAATTATAGACCTGTCAGGCCCGTCTCTTCCTCTCATCTCTCTGAAAGATCCTGATCCCTCTGACTCATCAGTTAGCTATTTCAGACAGAGACGCAGAGGCCTTGCTGGCCTTATGTAGCGACAGGACGATTGATGTCTGGGCTAAATTAACCCACACACCGTTGCACTATAGTAAATACAACCCAAATACAATGCTTTCTTGTTTTGTTTGGTTGAAGATCATTGCTGATAAGATTATATAAGCATGTATTCAAATAAACATATGCTAGCATATGTTACATATTATTACATTTACACATTGTATATATGCATTATTTTACATATTAAAAGTATAACGTTCTTCTAAATTTAATTTAAATTTCATATAAATATAATTCTGGAAATACTCAAGAGATACATTATCAAAGTGATCCTTGTCTGTCTTTGTCTTTGCAGCCACTCGAGAGTCAGCTTTCGTTCACGCTATAGCCTCGGCGGGGGTGGCGTTTGCGGTGACCCGTGCCTGTGCCGAGGGTTCAGCCAACATCTGTGGATGTGATACACGTCACAAAGGCCCCCCTGGTGAGGGCTGGAAGTGGGGTGGCTGCAGCGAGGATGTGGAGTTTGGGAGCATGGTGTCCCGGGAGTTTGCCGACGCAAGAGAGAATCGGCCTGACGCACGTTCAGCAATGAACCGCCATAACAACGAAGCAGGGAGAATGGTTAGTTCTCTCATTAGTGTTTTTGCTATGTCTGTTGTAGCAGATCTTCTACTTTTAAAAGTTATATTCACTAAACTGTATTTTTTCAATTTGAATAGTCCCTCAACGACAACATGTTTCTGAAGTGTAAGTGCCATGGACTCTCTGGCAGCTGCGAGGTCAAGACATGCTGGTGGTCTCAGCCTGACTTCCGAGTTGTCGGCGACTACATGAAGGACAAGTACGACAGCGCTTCTGAGATGGTGGTTGAGAAACATAAGGAGTCCCGTGGATGGGTGGAGACCCTGAGACCCAAGTACAACTACTTCAAACCCCCTACAGAGCGTGACTTGGTTTATTATGAAAGTTCACCCAATTTCTGCGACCCCAATCCTGAGACCGGCTCCTTTGGCACCCGGGATCGCATCTGCAACCTGACGTCCCACGGCATAGACGGATGTGACCTCTTGTGCTGCGGCAGAGGTCACAACACAAGGACTGAGAAAAGAAAGGAGAAGTGTCACTGTATTTTCCACTGGTGCTGCTATGTCAGCTGTCAGGAGTGCGTGAGGGTGTACGATGTGCACACGTGCAAATAGAGAGGTTTTGTCTTTTCTCACGGAAACATAATGACTTCACCGGGCTAAAGAACAAATGCAGATTCTCAACTGCAAGACCAGAGAGACTGTGAAGCTCTCTGACACAAAGACACAACTGCCTAGTGTTTTTGTTTTGATGCTACAACGAGTGACTCTCTGCCCAAATTAACTGAAACAGCCGAGAAGATGTCAAAGTCCATGAACTGACAGATGGACAGATAGTTGTGATGATGGCAATAATGCTGATATCCGTAGCGAGCATGAAAAAGGTGTGCTGATGTAGGAAAGGAGAACTTGACAAACACCATATTGGTGATTTTTTCCCCCAGCATATTTACTTTAAACTAAGAATAGTCCATCACTGACAATGCTTTCAAATCTGCAAGGCAAAAAAAAAAAACATAAAAAAAAGACATTTTGTTGAAAGTGAACATTTCCTTCAATGTTTAATCATCACTTGTTTTTGCAGTGAAAAGTAAGAAGAGTTGTCAGCAGGTCGCACGATCAGACACTCAGCAGCATGTTTTCTCCTCCTCGAAATGACTACTTTATTTGTGTATTTCTGAACACTAACACGATCATTGTGTGCGTGAGTATTTCTTTTTACAAAGTGTTATATGTTACTGATGTTTGGGTAAGAATGCACTTGCACCTGAGTGAATGTAGTTGTTTGCTGTAATGTGTTTACATTCTCAATCTCTTAAGCTAACCAGTTAATATCTGCTTTAAACCACTAATTTTATTCGCGAGCAGAAAGGAAGCCACGTCCAGCAAAACGAGAATATAATACGCAGTCTGCACATTTCCTTAAAGGCCAGACAACGCCTGGATCAAAACATCACCAAGAGTTATGACCAAAGACCAGAAAAGAACCTCCCCGGCCACCACATGAGGCTGTGATAGGCAGTACTTGTGTCCTGCTGATGAAAATGAAGCACGTTCTCCTTGTTTTTAACAGTATTAGCGATGTGCCATGTGACTCGGTGTGGGGAAAGTTGTTATTTATAAAAGGTGTATTCCCATATATACATCTAATATTCCTTTCCCTTGATATTTAATCAGTTAGAAGCTTACTCCCTGGTAAACATAGCACAAATGCTAATTGAAAAAAGAAAAAAAAAAGCAGACAAAGCTGTGTTTTATAAGCTCTCTATATTGCAGTGTAATTTGCAGTCGCTGTAATGTGATGACCAAAACCTGTGTATGTGATCATCCTCAGCTGTGGCTATTTGTTCCCAAACTAAACAACAAGCAGCATTACTGAAACTATCCACAATTCCTTTGTTTTAATGCTGCTAAGATAATATGTGTACGTGTTTAGGTCCTGACACACGGTTTGTCCTTGTCTGTCTGTTTAATATGTGTGTGTGTTCTTGGCATGTATTGATTCTTTCTGTGAAAGAAATTTATTATAAGTAGTTTGGGTTTGAAAAAAAAATGTGAAGTTTTACTAATTTTTGCATACAGTTTAACCAAATAGACCAGAATAGAGTTCGATATGTTATTTTAGTCGTCTGTTACCTTGTAGTCATGCTAAAACATCAGGGCAAAGATGAAACACGTTGTGCTCCCTTAATTAGAGGAGAAATACAAAAAAAAATACTTTTTTTTTTTTTTTATTTATGTGGAAAATGTAAAACTACCGAAAACTGAGACAGAAAGCTACATAAAGTTTATGAAAAGTGCGTTTCACCGATCGCCTCCGCCGTGGGGGAGTGTGTGTAGAGTTTCTCATTAATGCTTACAGCTTATGTAAGGCTACGTCTCAGGCGTGTGCGTTTAATTCAAAAATGCCCACCCAGGATTCGATGACTGAAACTATCAATAAACAGCCATAACCAGTTTCACATTTTAGATCATTTTTAGCAAACTACGCAGCAACCAGCATTCATACTACAAGACCTGTTACAGAACACCTTTTCTGTGAGTGATCGCTTGTATGGATAATTTGGTTATGTTCTAATTTGTTCTTTAAATCCAAAGTTTTGTACAAACTAGTTCTTGTGTTTTTATGAATTTCTAAAAGCCGATGGTTTTTTTTATAATTATTTATTTTATGCTATGTACATATTAGTAATTAAAAGTATATATTTGCGGAAATACATGTTTTGAAATGGTGTTGTGTGACTTGTAACTTGTAGCCTTTTTACCTCATCTCTGTTGTTCCACTGACTGGATACAGGTGTTGTTTGTCCTACTGCCTGTAGTAGATTTCTAAAAGTTAACTCTGTAACACCAAAATAAAAAAAAAAGATCTAAAAAAGAAAAAAGAGACAATGTTTCTTTTTCTGTGGTTGAAGTCCTTTATGAAGTTTTTTTTTTTATGTTAAACTTTTTTCAATCACGAGAGTTGAGAAATAATTGAATCAATGGTCGTCAGTGCTCAGTAATGGTTTACGTGAGGAGAGGTCGCTGGACACTGATTACAATATGATGCATGTAATGCTCCTCCTGTCTGTTATTTATTCTTGCTGTCCATACTATTTATGTTTTTTTATAACATGCCCAACTGGTGTGGAGCACCCTGAATTTCGTTGTACATGTACAACTACAATAAAAGGCTATTCTATTCTAAAACAGGGGCGGCCATTTCATTTTCCCAAACGGTTCAGATTGGACTGGGACTGTCTCTATATTACAGTTTTTCTCAGTTGCTTTGGTGCTTTTCTCAAAATCTTAAAAACTATTAGTGCAACCTCCGCAGCATTTAGTCATGTGTGCACATCATAGTAGCAATTTCTCCTTCCTCTGAACAAATTGCAAATGCTCTTGGACAGGTATCGGTTGCTTTCAAACTATTCTCTGCCTTTTCTAATATTATAATTTGCTTATGTCATGTCAGTCAAAATGAACTATACTTTTGGATGCTGAAAAGTCATTCCCAATAAAACTAAAAGTCTTCATTTTATTGCTTGAGTCATTACATACAAAATTGTTGAATTAATTGTCAGATTTTATACCTTTTTTATTATTTTTTCCTGGAAATGTCTCCTAAATTGCATAGTTTCTCTCAGTTGGCAAGCATATATAAACTGAGCAAGACATAGTGTGTACCATTTCTACAATTCTGTGACACAGAAATGGAAGGTCAGCATTTTGGGGGGTGACAAAACGGGAAAAGGGAAAAGATGCCAAATAAATAGGCAAATTCCTAATGAAATTAGGGCTACACTTGTTGAGCATGTTGTCAATCACGGCCTCACAATGGATGAGGCCGGTCGGAGGGTGCAACCAAATGTTGGAAGAACCACTGTGAATTTAATCATTCAAACATTTCATAGGGAGAGCAGGTATGTACAGTATTGGACAGTAATCCAGCATCTAATAATATCTCATGCTTAGTGTACATTACTGTAATTTTACTGTAATCTGCACCACAAAGTATTGAAAGACAATCTCGCAGAGGTGGAAGCGGGCCCCCTTTTACCCTGCAGCAAGAGGAAGCCATTTGTGCAATGATGATTGCAAACAATGCAATAAAGTTGAAAGAAATTCAAAGCGCTGTCTTAGAGGATAAAGGTGTATTTGGCAATAATGGATTTGTGTCAATTGCAACGATTGACAGAGTGCTCAAGAGAAAAGAAATGCGCATGAAACAATCATACAAAGTGCCATTTGAACAGAACAGTGATGGAGATCCCTCACCAGTATGTACAGGTAAAACGTGTCTCCTATGTATACTCTAATGTTCAGCACTGTAATCTCTCTCTCTCTCTCTCTCTATCTCTCTCTAAAGTGTGTGCTGGAGCTGGAAGCCAGGGAACCACTGCACACATTCATATATTCATCCGACAGTCTCAGTCGTTGTGTCCTTGGGCAAGACACTTCACCCGTTGCCTACTGGTGGTGGTAAGAGGGACTGGTGGCACCAGTGTCCGGCAGCCTCGCCTCTGTCAGTGCGCCCCAGGGCAGCTGTGGCTACAATGTAGCTTGCCATCACCAGTGTGTGAATGTATGTGAATGGGTGGATGACTGAAGTGTAAAGTGCTTTGGGGTCCATAGGGACTAAGTAAAGTGCTATACAAATACAGGTCATTTACCATTTGCAGGTTATCCACTAGGTTTTGCAGTTTGCACCAATTTTTTTGAGAAATAAACTAATTGCTGTGCAAATGTTAATTGTGATGTGAAAAAAGCACCAAAGTGACTGAGAAAAACTGTAATTTGATCTCTTTACTGATACGCTTATTAGTGCATGTGGTCATCTAGGCCTTGGGAAAATAACTTGCCCACCCATTATTAAAGATAAAAGTGAAAAGTGCAAGCTGCTAAAATACGATCTAAAATAATAGTTATTTGTAGAAGAGCTACTTTGCTATAGATTTATCTTTTAAGCTGAAAATTAAAAACCTGATCACAGTAACATCCTTGGTATGTTGAGCTAGTCATGAGCACCAATAGATTCACATCCTAATGCCCAAACACAGGCTTTGGATTTGTCATGGGACAAAAGAAGAAAAAATAAGGTTGGACTCATAATTTGATTCCTTTGAGAAACTGCAGAGGCCAGCTGTGCTTTTTGAGAAACAATAATGGCAACACAAAAAAAAAATCTTAGTAATGAGAATTTAGAATAAGATGGAGCTTTGTTGAAGAGAAAGACCTTATCTCAAGATAGATTAGGAGTTGGGTGTGAATAGAGCCCACCAGTGCTGGACCCCTGATAGTCTTTGAGCCCTGCAACAATGTCACCACCAGAGGCCAGGTCTCAGTGCTATCTAACCCTATTATCACACAGTAAGATTGATACACACCCCCTCCAGAGTGGAAGCACCACAAAAAAGTGATACTCTTCCGTTGTCATTCATGTGGATTCATTAGTGTGCTCACCTCCACATCGAGTTATATTTTAAGCTGTCTGTCCCAGTTTGTCCTATGAGTTGAACTTATTCCCTCAAACATATATTAAAGTGTTGCAGCTTCTAAATCCCTCCTCATGACTGAAAATGAACGAAGGCATGTTGAAAACTCTGTTGTGTATGAACCTGGGAGCCAGCCAGGTTCAGGAGTTATCTAACGGCCCGGAGGGCGTCGGCAGCTCATTCCACAATTCAACCTTTGACATTTTTCACACCAGCTCAATGGGAGAATGAGTAGAGAACATGAAACACATCACAGGATGAACAGAAACTCAGGCCCTGCAGCAACAGTGTGCTTTCGTTTAAGGAAATAGCCCATTCGGCCAGACCCTCCTTGCTGCTTTGTCACACAAGTGAGATGAACATTGTTAGCAGATAGTTGCCAGAGGAGGCTGCTGAAGCTGCCCTGAGTGAGATGGCATCCTGACTGTGAGAACTTTAACGCGACCAGACTGCAAGTGCCGCCACCCAATAACCATATAAATGGAAGACAATGGACCTAATTGCAATCAGTGTCCTCTTTTTAGTTTTTGTCCTTAGTTTCACCCTGGCATTCAGTCGAGACCACCACATGCATTTCAATAAAGCCATGTTCTTGTGAGGAGACCAGAGCGACATATATGCAGCGGAGCGGCGCAAAGGCCCACACTCTCATGACACAATGCAAATACTCCTACAGAAGTCACACTTTGGTTACAGCCAGATTTTGTTTTCCTCATTCTGAATCTTTTTGATCTTCATTCCAACACAAGAATTGCAGATACTCAGCAGGGATTGTTACTCATTATTGTGATCTGCTCCATTCGATCTTTGATCTGTGTGGAAATATATTTAAAGGTAGATTTAAATCTAAGAAACTTTGCAAAGAATCAGCATTTGAACCTGAAATGTTATGGGGCAAAGCTTGTCGCTTTAAAGAATGATTCTCAAAGCCGTCCTTTGTAGGCCGTACACAGCAGAGGTGACAGACCAAAATTGTGCTACAGAGAAGAGTGAAGTGTGTGGGCGCTTCATTATGTAACTGACTTTGAAGCCAGTCTTTTGATGTTTGGGCGTTCTTCTCTCTGGATTCAGATCACTCCCTTGGATTCAGTTCACCTCTTTAATGCATTTAACACAGCAGCACGTCCAGATGTAGGACAGACATGGAACTATTTTACAATGTATGGATATTAGAAACATTTGTGGTGTACTGCTACAGGGCCTGACATCCGATCAATGAATTGAAGACACACGTCATAAATCTCGTCTCGATATCACAGGGTATTAGAATGCATATAAAGTAATGTATTCATATGCCCTGGGGGTGATAATGGCTCTCACTTCTGTTTTCTAAATAAATAAACCCTGACAGCAGTCACACCTCACCCAACACCTCACCCACTAAATTCTAAATAAAGTTTTAACGTGTTGCTTATCACACAGTACCAGTCACTTTTTTGCCACTTTTGGATAAACATTCGAATCACGAGAAGACAAAATATCATCTTTTACAGAAACCTTTTCACATTTATACAAATTTGTTTTTGTCCCCATGCTGAAACATCCTAACATCATCACCAGGAGGAGAATGTATGTCACCTGCATTCGATGAGGATGATGGCTTATCTGAGAGATTTCTAAAGAGGGCAGCCTTCACGAGAAGAGATGTGACAGCTGTAAAGCAGCCTCGTCTCCTTTTGAAGTGCCTGTTTGTATTGTTGAAGCCCACAAAGGAA
>VUQR01001621.1:0-10734 GCA_015108515.1 Hemichromis elongatus | reverse complement strand
GACTAATGCACTACAGGCATGTGTATGAGATACCAACCCTGATCGCTTTTACCTCTTCAGTGTTTGTCGAGGAAGCCTCATGCGTTTAGATTTGCTTTTGTAAGATGGGATGAGCTGGTAATTGAGTGCTGAGCATGTAGGTTAACAAGGGGTCCAGATCAGCGTGAGCAGGAGGAAAACACGATCACTCATTAGTCAACCTTTCACCTCTTTGCAACTCAAGGCAGTTCAGCAGGTAGGATGAGCGTCTCCAGCTGTAGCCTCAGTCTGTCTCACTGCCATTCATTTCTTTCTGGGGATCGTATTTTATTACCTACAGCAGAATAGAAGTCGTTGCAGCATCATTGTTTTCAATTATTGTCACTTTAAAGTTTGAAAGCTGTGATTTTAGTTAGTTGGTTAGTTAGTTGCTGCCTTCAGAGCACACGAACAGTGAGAGTTGGTTCCTGTGTGTGTTGAGGTTTTAAACACCTACCTCACAAGTCTTTGAAAGTAACGCAGACTTTCCAGATAGACTGTCACCAAGCATTGGCCCATGTTATTTCTGTTTCTTAAGTGACTTCCTCGCATCTTTCGTTTTGCATTTCTTTCCACTTTTTTTTGGTGCATTTAATCATCAATTTATCCCCCAGATAAATACTCACGATGGAGGGGTTCACTGCTCAGTGCAAAAATGAATAAAAGGTTCAGATTGATCTGCATTATTGTGGACATGTCCCGGGTAAGTCAGATTGGGTATATCAATTACGAGGTGACCAGCAGGGGAGATTAGAGGGGTTATCATTAGCAGGGACTGGCGCTGGCCCCTGGTAGTTCCAGTAATTACCTCACAAAGGGTGGTGCTTGCCTTCCCACTGCTTTTCCCACACTGCACTGCAGGCTCAGAATTCCTGTCGGCCCCAGACCTGCAATCTCCTCAGTTTTAGACAGCAAATTACTGACAAGTCCCATTCTTCACAGCACTGTAATTGCTTTTTAGTGCTGTTTTTATTGAGGTAGCCCCAACCCCCTCACCGTTCCCTCAATAAAGCAAAGTCAGGGAGGGGGCGAAGGGTTAATATAGATGACATTAGTCCCTAATTGGAAAGTCCTGAACCTCAGGAAACTTTCATACAACTCATGTCTTCTTCTTTTTTTTTTGAAGATCTCTTCACATTTCTTGAGTGCGTGTATTTGTGTGTCTGTACCGAGTCTACTTTGAAGCAATTAACACAGGCTTTTAAAAAATTTTGTGACTTCCACATTGGTTACAAACGCTGCAATAATGCTTCTTTGAGTGTTTGCCTCAGAAGTGACATTATTAAGGTTCTTCACAACTCATACAAAGCAAGAAGCTGAGCATTTTGGCTATTCTAGGACTTAAATCACTTTGTGTTGTCTTTCCCACCCCTGCGCATTACTCTCTCAATCTATTACTTTGTGGAAATCATTAGTCTCCATGTCAATACAAGCTCCAAGCAGAGAAAACATCTCATTATGGGACTTAAAGAGATCCGTAGCATTCTTGGCTCTGTCAAGCTGTTCTTCCTTTCTTCAGTATAGTTACTTTCCTTTCACTGAGAGGACAAATTCTCAACGTTCCAATGCCGGACAACCAAACAGTTACCATTTGAAATGAGAAAAAGGGAAAGAATGGAAAATGGCAGAGGGATTAGAGGATCTAAACAGGATAAAGGGATAGGAGATTCTTGGTGTGATCCAGTTTAGTTTGAAAGATGGAGGGTCTTAACAAGGATTTGAGACTTTAGAATTCATTGTGCCATTATTTCCATCCTGTGCACTTTCAGCTAAATTGTTTGCCATTTTTTGGCCTTTACAGGTCCGTAGTTCTTCTACGGACATCTTTGCATCTTAACAGCTTTACATGCAAGTGCACACACAATATTTAACATTACTTGTTAGAATGTGTTGTTTTTGTCTTGTGCATTTTTCCGTGTTTGCCATAATAACATGCATTTGAGACCCCAAAAAATTGTCTAATGTCATTATCTACTCAACTTGTAACCCTCTCAGATGTTGATACCGCCCAAAATTGTGCAATAGCCATTAAATATAATCATGAAGACATGATTATATAGACTTTACATGCCAAAACATGACCAGCTTTTATTCTATTTTTTGTAAATCAAACATGACTGGATCTGGGTTTGGCAGGGCAGTAAAGTGCCCTAGGGCGACAACCTCCAATTGACTCGGGCAACAACCTGCGCCCTCGTGTGACCATCTCCCTGTCAGTCTGAGCATGTTGACACCTTTGACCCTGTCAAGAGTGTCAAATTGCTTGTCAGCGGCCTTCAGTAAAGCACAATGACAAGCCCTCTAATGTATTACCACACGAGTGCCAGCCAGAAATGAGAGGCTGTACCTTCGCAGCCTCAAGGCAGACAGGTGCGCCGTCATGCAGCACACACACCAAGCGTACACACACACAAGGAAGCCCTTTCTATCAACAACAAAAAAAAAGTGACCAGACAAATGGTACGACGGTAAGCGTCTCTATGCATGAGGAAGCATCAATTGTCAAAAATATTAATAATGTTCGCATGATTTCATTAATTGTAATGCCTATGCTTGAAGGCTGTGTTAGAAATGCTTCCAAGATCATTACTCAGGCAGTTAAAGATGCTCTTTGGGGGGGGCTTACAAAACTCTTGTCAGTAGCAATCAAAACATGTTGCCTGGACCACCTTGGTAGCATGTTAGGCCAAAGGGCCACTCATAATCAACTTTTCAAAGTCACAGATAGCTGGATGTCGGAGAACTGCAAATAGTACCAGATCAACATGAGAAGTAAAGTAAATAAATTAATAATTTCCAAATTTGGAAACTGCCTTGGTTCTGATGCCACAGATTTTGGTTGTTGCTGGTTGTCCTTCAGGCTCTGCTACAACATGCTGTGCATTCCAACCAATTATCTACCCTAAGGTGCAACAGGTTCACACTCTAATCTTTGATGCCTCCTCACATGGGATATAGCTGGATTTAAACAGGGAACAAGGGTGGGACAACCCTTAAAAACTTGTATACATAGCAAACATGAATCGACTTCAAACCAACCCACTGAGGGAAACAAAAAAGTCTTTCAAAGAAATACTTTTATCCTCGCTATTGTTTCATCTTGCAATGGCTCGTCATAGCCCATGTGGATGCTTAAGGTGAGTTTCAAAGAGAGCAGAAGAGGCAGCTTCAGATATTACACCCGTCAAACTGCCCTTTGGGTTCACTGAAGGTGATGAAGCGTCTGGTTCAATGTAGGTCATCAGAAGGTGCTTAGAATTAAAAAAAAAATGGACCATGGTAACCTCACGTCTGACCAAGTCATCCTGGACCAGGAAATCCAGTTCCCTGGCATGGACGTTGTGTTCTATGTGTACTCTTACACTTTGCCAGTGTACCCACATACTCGAGCCAGCAATTTCCATTCTTATTACATCACCCCTACCACGCCAGAGGATCCATGTCCTTTCCGAGGAAGTGCGTCTTTGAAGAGCTTGTCTCAGCCATCTGTCACGGATGTCACTGTCTCCCGTCAACACCACTGGCTCCCACATATCCTGCACTAGTGGTAACTGAATGAATGAAAGAGTCACACTGGAAGTAAAACTAAAAAGATATTTGAAAAGAAATCCCAAATATACTACTCAAAGCACAAACTACAAATACTTTCTGGCATCAAGAAGGAAGAATTCTGCTTTGGGCAAGAAGTTTTATGGGAAAAAGATTTGACGTTTTCCAAACCTGAGCTTTTTAGCCACCTCATTACCTTTGTTTCCAGAAACTGTGCTGTGAAATAGTCAGACAACCTTAAAGTTGTATTGACTCAATATTGAATCGAACATTTACGTACATGCCCGGGGCGGAGTGCAAAATTTTATGTAAATCCCCTTAACGACCTTTTCAGGCCGCCGACAATCGGCATACAAAGGTGACTGGCAGGCGACACTGGTGCACATTTATCCTTTTGCCCCGGCCTGTCTCTCTCTGTGGCGCCCCCTACTGTGATAGGCGTGGGGTAAGGTGCCCAGTCGTACTTGTTGCCAATGGAAGAGGCCAGCATGGACCCTCTCATGGCAACGATGCAGGTCGTTGTAATAATGTTCGGTTTGTTTTCTGCTTCACACCCCCGTAATCCAGTACATGAGACGCAGAGGGAGGTATCCCATGCCTGTCCATCCGAGTTCCAACACTGCTTAGCCCAAACCAACTCCTTTGTACAACTCACACAGCAGTCTATTGGTAGCCTCCGAGCCATTTCATAATGTGCGACTATTATCACAATTATGAAGATTAATGAAACACCACAACACAAAACCCCAAGTCCAAAATAAGTTAGTTAACGCAATGCGAAAGCTCGTGAGATTACAAATAAAACATCTCTTGTGCATAGAAATGTATGCATGCTCACACCCACTTTTTTTCCGCCTGTTTCATACACACACACACGCACACACACTAGATCAGTGTTCCCAAGCCCCTTACTGAGCGTTTTTATCCTTGCTAGGCCTCGTCTCAGAGGGGAGTCAGGCCCCTACTGAGATCTTTACCCACTTCCTTGTGCAAAGCCTGTTTTGCCCCTTGGCAGCCATCTTCCATTCACAAACAGCAGACGAGCTCTGCTTTCTGTCTCATCAGCTTAAAATTACTTTGATTTGGGCACGACTGACATCACCACTCAGGTGGCGATGGCCATAATGCTTCATAGGTGAAGACGTAGTCCATGTTCCCCTTGCAGAAATAAACTCGAAGCATATTTTCCTTCCAGACAAAGGCTACTTCTTTGAGTCCTACTGTATCTATCCCCTGTGAGGCTGTGGCCCCCCAGGTGGGCATAAGTCTTCTAGGGACACATTTAACATGAATAAAGAGGGGATTTTTGGGGGGCTATTTAAAAAAAAAAGAGTGCACATGTGTGTATGTGTGCGTGCAAGTTTGTGCATGTGTTGGAGAAAGCTGCTAAGCGTGATGATGCCATCAAAATTTGTTTGCGTGTTTGTGTGTGTGCTTTTGGGGAGGGGGTGTAATATATAAACCCCCCTACTGTCCTATTTCTAGTCGTCTGTCCACACATCACAGCTGTCAGTATCCAGTGAGATATGAAGACGAAAAGGAATACAGAGAAGAGCCCTTCAGTTGGATATTACCGCTGGCTTTCCCCGGGGAGTATGTTGGATTTAGCATTTACCTCTGGGATCTTTACTGTACTTTCGACTCACTACATGGTACGTTGTAAATGCATATTATGATCAACCCAATAAATTCCGCTGTTTTTACTTAAAATCCTCATTCAATAAAAGATAACAGGATCCTTCAGTTTACAGATTATCTAGCTTTATTTCTGCCTATTTGTCTGCAGATGTTCACAGATATTGTTTTCAGCCTGAAGCTATACTTTTCCAGCCAAAGGGATTATCTCCCAGTCCACATATATGGCTTAGCTAAATCATGTAGGATATGAATGTATAGTTATAAAAGTTATAAAATATAAATTTCACAAGTTGCGTTGCGACTTTTTGTCCTAATCTCAGTTATCATATATCAACACCAGCGCCTGGCTCTATGTAAAGAGAAAAACAGGGACTTGATTTTGTTTAGTTTAGTTTTATGGAGTAAAGTTGAAATAAAGAAAGTTTTACTGCTGCTTTTTTAGTTCCAGTCTAGACTTCTAGCAAACTGCACTATTTTTGTGTGCTGAGACATGATGTTTTTCATAGTGAAAAAGTAGAGAATATTTGACAGATGAAGCTGCACAAATAAGGTCTTATCCTCTACTCTCTTTTCGTCTCTCTTTCTCTGTTTTTCTTTGATTTAGATATTGTGGTTTATCTCTAAACCTAAATGGAAAGCCATTCACATGGCTGCTTAGGAGGTTAAGGTTACCTTGATGGAGGAGATTTTCTAAATAAACGTACGGCTCTTTATGAATGTCGCTAAATGCGGATTTCCTCGAGGGAAAAGTATTAACAGTAACCAAATATTCAGTCTTTACACGTGATACAGTACTTTTTCATATCTTACTCTGTTGTTTGACTCTGCTTCTAATTCATCTGGGTACAACAGTCTGGGCCAGACAAACACTAAGATTAAGATTAAGTGATATGTTACCACGAGGAAGCTACTGTTGCAATTAATCACCTCCAGCCAGCGTGATTTATAGAACAGTACAAGAAATCAGAGAAATATAAGTCAGTATATGATAAAAGACAAGTATATAGGTGTGGATGTTTCTCACTATCAGAGAAAAACAACATTTTTGATGCACAATGTGAAACTCTCTCAAATTAAATTGTGTATTCATGCAAATTTTTTAATACATTTTTCTTTTCAACAAGTAAAACTCATCAGTGGTGAACATCAGTTGTGTCTGGAAGTGTGAAATTTTAAAGTTAATCTCCAAATCATCCTGATGATTTATCCTAAGCAATTATTTACCAGCAAAGTAAAGTAGTACAAAAACATTCAGTTATTGTTTTGTTCCTGTGGAAAATGCAGAAAATGGAAATATACAATACAGTGCAGAAGCCTTGAGTCACCCTTCATTTCTATATATTTTGATATGAAAATGAGAGATAAATGCAGTGAATTATGGAAACATCTGCACACACATATGGAAATACAGTATATAAAGTAAAACCAGAGTTTGTACAATTCTAATAAGCTTGAAAGTCAATATTTAGTGTGACCACCTTTCTTCTTCAACACAACCTGAACTCTATTGGCCAAGATTTCTTTATGTAAAAGAAATTTTCAGGAGTAGTTCTCCAGGCTTTTGAAGGACATTGAAAGCTCTTCTTTTGATGTCGGCTGCCTTTTTGTTCTGTGCTCTGTCAAGATGATCCCTCACTGCTTCAATAACGTTGAAGTCCAGGCACTGGGGAGGCCAATCCATGACTGAATATGTTCCACTATGTGATTTTCTATCCAGCTGTGCTTTTACTGCACTGGCAGCATGTTTGGGTTTGAAAACGCACCGTTTTCTCTCCATTTTGGTCTCCCGTCCACACTGAGATGCCATTTTTGGTCAGGGAAAACGGAGCGTTTTGGAAACGCTCTCGAAAAAGCATACATTTTAAAACGGAGCTTTCGGTCGCAGTGTGGACAGCAAAAACAGAGACTTTCGAAAGCGATGACGCATGTAAGTCATATGATGCAGTCATGTGACCACTTCAACCAAGATGGTTTTAATGTGGACGCGCAACTCTGTGAAAACAACTCAAAACGATAGCGTGGATGCAGAGCGTTTTCAGACGAAAACTCCGTTTTCAGATCTATCCGGGCTAGTGTGGACGTGGCCTTATACTTTCCACTTTGTATTTGAAGCTGGATCAAAATCTGATACTTTCTAGCATTAGTAATTCCTTCATAAGATCCCTGTTACCACTGGGTAAAATGCAGCCCCAAGCCATGACAAAACCTCCACCGTGTTTTACAGATGAATGTAGACACTCACTGGTGTACTCTCTGCTGACTTCCTCAATACTGACAAGCATTTGATTATGTGTGGAGGAATCAAGCATTTGAAATCTGGATTCAGATTTCAAATGCTAAGAACTGTTGCCACTCAATTTTAGTCCAGTTGTTGTGTAATTTGCAATGCCTCAGCATTTATCCCTTATCTTATTTTTTGGCAGCCAACGTTCAAATGAGACCTTTTCTGTTGAGGCTTCAGTAGACTGCAGATGAATGAACTAAAGTGCCAGGTACATTTCTGTGTCAGGTCCTGTGTCAGGACTTTGACGGATCTTTTTTTTCTCCTGGTCCTTCCTTTTCCTTCCTTTTAATATATTTTGTGATCTGCTGTGATCTGCCGTTTCTTCTTTTCTCCTCCACTTGTCCACTTTTCTCAATTTTAAGGACACATTGCACACCACGCTGAGCTATGCCAAGTTTTTTGGCTAATAACTCTTGGAGAATCACTTGGTTGGTGAAGAAACTCTGTTTTATGCATGTCAGTCCCCATTATCTTTTTCAGAGACTCATCTAAAGAAAGTAATTTCTTTAGAAAGAAAATCATTTGTTTTTTATGACCAGCTGCTAGTTTCTAAGCGACAAAAGATGCAATTTAAAATTGGTTCTTTGCTAAATTGTCTGGTAGGTGTGGACAGTGCTTGATCCCTTGAGTTGTCTTTTGTATGCTTGAACAATTCATAGGTTAGTGTTAAGTGGTTCAATAAAAAAAAGAAACAAATAAACCGTTCATCTGAAAAAGGTGAAGCACAAGGGCTCGATGAAAAAAGGAGTGAAAAAGCAGGCCATGTTCAAAGAAAAAGTTTGCAAGTCCTTCGTAAAGATTAAAGAACTATTTCTCAAAACCAATATTACTTTTTTCTAAAAGAAGCTGCTGTAGATTTCAGTGAGGGCTCTGTATAATACCAGTGCAATGCTGGCAACTCAGGCTAACAGTATTTTATTGTATTTTAATGAGAAAATTTGCAACAGTTTAAGCTTGTCTTGGGATTACAAAAAGGTGCTCTCTGTTATGGCATTAGATATCAATATTTTAATTGCACTCACTTCAGATGTTCATAATGACAGTACAGTGGGGAGAATGAAATGCTTTGTTATGCTTTCTAATCTTGTTAGTACTACACAAACGTGGACAAACCTCTAATTTACTCTACTAACTACAGGTAATAACAGACTGTACTGGTGTTCATTCTTCAACAGAAAGACACATCCACAATGTGAGCACAGATGTTGTGGATACAAATGAGCATAGCAACTGTTGTAATACGCACCACGGATCCTTTGGCCTTTAAAATGCTTTAAAAGTGAGAACACCAGTTAGCTCATCATTCATTTTTCTGCTTTTTTCCCGCTCCTTGTGTTATGAATTGAATTGGTCTTTAAAAGATTTTAGAAAAGCACAGATTACATCGTCTTTACATATCAGAGAAAAGCGTGTCATTCAAAGCATGACAGTCATGCAAACTAGCACATGTCAGGATTTGTTTTTGAAAAACAGAAGCTCTTGGCCTTTTTTTTGTCACTTAGCAGCGTGTTTGCTTTGACAGAAACAGTTTGCAGTATACACTCTGGCAATATGCTCCCCCTCCCTGATTGTCTCAACAAAGTTCTCTGTGTGCTTTCTATCTCTAAAAGAAAACAAACAGAAACATAATGGGGTCTTTTGGGGGGTTTTTTAGAGGTTGCTTCTTTCTAAACGCTGTGATTTAAAATGTATTTGTTTTTTGTTTGTTTTGGATGGCAGCATTGATTTCAAATGTACAGCAGCTGTCCAGAAAATGATGGCCGAACTAAAAGACACTAAAACTTTGCAGAATCTTTTAACTGCTGGTATTAAACACCTTCCACACCCTTAAAGATGGTTGCTTTAAAAATATGCTGAAAGCGATCTCTATGCATTCTGCGGGGCAAAACCGCAAATTACGATGGCAGAGTGAATGGCATTATGAGCCTTCAGTGTGTGGTCCTTCACTAGTCGCCCCTCCTGCTGTTCTCTCCTGGCCTTCTCCCCTCCTGCTGCCCCCTCTGCTGGGGTTAGCAGGCATAGTTGACCCTGGTTAAAATTCAACTGTCTCGGTAATAATATGGTTAGTTTTTCCATTATTGGCCTGGTCAAGGAACAAAAGCAAGTGGAAACTGCGAAAGAAAAAAGAAACTCAAATGAATCTGAATCAAAAAAATATGATATACTATAAAAGATTATGCATGCTGCAGAAAGCTTTGAGTATACATGCACAATTTTTAAAAAAATAATTAATAAGGAAAAGTGATGCAAAATTGCTCAGGCCATTTATATACTCATATGTGTTCTGGGTTTATACTGTGAGTATTCTGGATGTGTTTACAGTTTTTAAATCCAGCAGTGAATCATTTACTTAGATCAGGAGATAGTGGTTTTATCGTTAATCTTAAATTGTACCTTTTCTTTCTTACATCTTTAACTTGGTTTTTTTCCTCTTCAATTACAGTGTGTGGCATCCACTGGAAGCAATAGCAATAATAATAGTAATAATAATAATAATAATGATAATTGGTATACAGACTGTGGGCGGTCGCTTTTAACCAAGTTCCATGTCTGAGCCTCCAGCAATCCACCCCCAGCATGAGTCAGCTTTGGAGGTGCATTTGTGCACTTAATGTTTGAACAATATACCAAAACTGAGTTACCATTGGATTCCTCAGCTGAAGCCAACTTTAAAGTACCATGTAACATCATTTTGACCATAGTTACCATATATTTTTGGATTTTTGGAATAAGTTCTCACTGGCCACAGATTTTCTCCAAACGTCACCAGAAATAAAACTGGTTATCTACAGATGAAGCATTACAGGAGGTATTATATGGATTTTAAAGCAGTTGTTATGGCAGCAAATTAAAAATCGGTGGACATGCAAAAGGAAGGGAGGACCATATTTTACCAAGGCCGATGACCAACATTTTTAGAAAGGAAAAAAAAAAAGAAGAAAAAAGTGTTTTGCTATGCTCTTCTATATAATACAAATCTTGGTGAGACCATGGGAGGTCCTATATCAAATGGTCACATCCCAGCTTTTCAAGTCAACTTGATCAATGCGGTCACATTTCTGTAAATAAAAGCTTAAAAGTAGCCACTTAAAAGAAGTCCAATTTTTGAGGGCTTAACTAGAGCTTTGCCCATCACAGACTTCTGCTGTGTGTGTGTGTGTGTGTGTGTGTGTGTGTGTGTGTGTGTGTGTGTGTGTAGGTGTGTGTGTGTGTGCGTGTGTGTTTGTTAATCAGTAAACCCCCTT
>VUQR01001620.1:61635-100769 GCA_015108515.1 Hemichromis elongatus | reverse complement strand
ATGAGAGAAGGATCCAATTGCAGACAGCGACGGGAGGTGCAAGTGAGTTTATTTACAGTGAGAAGGTTTTAACAAAGGCAGGAGCAAAATAAAACATAAACCTAAACTGGGAAAACTAAAGGGTGAATTAACCAGAAACAACGGCACGGTGAACAGAGAGACGCAGAGAATAACTGGGGTAAACTAAACAGACGATCCCACAACGAGCACACACTGACACCCACTATAAATACACACACAAGGTAATCAGGTAATGACACACAGAAGGGGAGCACAGCTGATACTAATGATCACAGATAACGAGACAATACACAAGTTAACACAGTGACAACTGACACAGACTTTCAAAGTAAAACAGGAAATACAAACACAAACTCAGGGACACGAACCAGGCACCAAGTGAGCGACACAGAAAGCAAACCTAGAACCCTGCGAATGTGAACCCTACATATCAAATACAAAACACCGTGTTAACATAAGACGCTGGGTCCCTGACCCAGGATCATGACATTTGGTGTTTTAAAATTGGGCGTGTGGAGGAAGGGGTGGACCTGACTTTGAAACTGAGGACATTGACAAACAGACCAACGAGCATACCATGTGTTATTCTCCATTCTGACTCTAAAAATTATTGTGATTTATAAAATGAATCATCACAGCAAAAGAGCCAAAGGCCGTTTTTACAATATAACTAAAAGGCTTTTTGCAATCAGGAGCTATAACCAAATGAGACACTTCTGTGCTAGCTTCACTTTTCACACCTGAAACCTACATCCATCCCTTTACACAGCCTATGTCTCTTTCACTAGGCTACATTATAATAGCTCCATTACCTTGTATTTAAATCTTGTGTTTCAGTGAAGGTGCAATATTGCCACAGGGTAGCTGTGGCTCCTAACAGATGAATATGGAGGTTGGAGGCACACTTTGATATTATTATGACTCACAGAATTTATAAGAAAAAAACCCGGCGGTTTGGTTTGGTACTGAGAGAATTTTTCTGATTTTCTATGGGCTCCCCTAAGTGGTCCTTGGTCCCCACTGGTGATAGCACATTTCGTAGAAATTCTGAAAAAGCCCCTGGATTGAAGGCTTCTCTCGGCTTCCTCTAGATATAAAACTGGTCTAACTGAAACAACCATTTTATGCTTTAACTTTACACTCTGCCCTTCTTACTGTTCCTTTGTTTGTTAAGCCTCCCTCTCTTATAAGCACGGTTTACATGATAATGGCGGCTGATTTACTTCTTAAAATACTGAGGATATTTTTTGAGGAACTGGGACTTTATTTCTGATAGATCTAATAAGGAAGCGTCTTCCTTTCTCTTTCTTTCTCTATTTAGCAGCTGCGGGAAGACAATTGCCACTTGCAAAACATATCAGTTGTAAATAGCAAGCTAATTTATCTGACATTTACTCCAGTGCTGACTCTAGATGAGGTTTTATATACATTTATGTTTACTGCATGTGTCACTGTTCAAAATGACAGAATAAAGACATTTTGCCAGATGAAAGAAGTGAGGCATCATCAAGTCGCCTCATCAATAAGCTCTGGTCTCTATACTGACACTTCTGTGCATGGTCCATCCGTCATGATATCAGACGGTGACATTTGCGGGCCACAGATCTGTGAGCTTTCTCACTTTCACCAAACTATATTTTTTGTCTCATCAACAGAAGAGCCAAAAAAGCCCCATAAAATGCTTAAACGTCAACTAATGTTATCATGAAAACCTGCTCAAGAACCACTTCTGTTCAGTTTTATTGCTCAGGTGTTTGCCCTCAATCCATCCCATCCAGGGTTGCACCAAAACTAGTGAAAGTGAAACATGTACAGAGAGTGAGGTTTGTTCCTGGTTCAACACAAACACACACACACAAAAAAATCTGGACCTTCCAATGTGAATAAATAAAAATGTTTTTAAAGCATTTCACCATGAGGAGTAATACCCTACAGATGTGCTGAGGTATTATTGACAGGCCATGATCAGCGATCGATGTTTTGGTGAGGAGTTTAATGTAGTGTTACCGGTAGTTGTTCACAGTTCCCCTTTTGCTCCTTTTGCGCTCATGACATAAAAAGTGAACTTACTAGACTTTTAAACTGTTAAGCGTTATATAGAAAATGAGAAAGGGTACCTTTGAGGTCTTCACCTGCTTGTGAGCACATTCAGCAAAGTATATTTTGTAGCTAAAACACCTTTGTTTGTGCAGTGCAGGAGCAGTTTTAGACTGATCTCTTTAGGCTCTATTTAGTTTTATGCAGCTGTAAACATGGCCTTGGACTCTTGGCATAATATCCACTGGCTACATCTGAAGCACCAAAGTCAGCGAAGTCAGCAGACTAATCAATGGATTCCCAAATTGCATTTTTATTTTCCAGGTGCAGACTTTCTTAGCTATGCTGTTGGTTTAGAACAAACGCACAAAAAAGTTGCCACAGCAAGACTCTTCATTAAGATGTGAAACACAAACCTGGTTTGGCTTTTCTTTTGGATGGAAAACATCTGTGTGAAACTATTAATATAGACAACCTCGCAGAAAAGACCAGCTCTATGAGACATCTAAGCAAGAAAATGTAACAAGGGAATTAATAATTGTTTTCCATCACGAGCCTCCTTTTTATGAATGTGTCATTAGAATGTGGAAATGATGGATGTGCTTTGGATAAAGCCTGGTGTTTATATGTGACTGTTTAGGCAAAATGAGGGATATGAGGGCCTCTCAATCCTATTCTTTGCACAGTGAGGTGTAGCGGTTCAGACTGAAAGGTTTTAATGGCTTTTAGTTGTTATTATTCCGTGTGTTATGACAGCTTGATTGGGCCTGCGGTCGTCTTTCATTGCCGTTCCATTTGCATGCACCTCCTTTTGCCTCCTTCCAGAGCTTCGTGTTGTTATGGTAATTTCCATGAAGTAGATTGCATCTAGCTGGCTACTCCACTTGGGTCCTGTCTGTGAGAGAGGCCCAGAGCCACAGCATAATAATCATAATGAACACATTAGAACAATGCCAGAGTAAAATATCACACACACCAGGCGCACTTGAGTCCTTTCACTGACCACCCTGGTTACCTGAGTAACTAATTGCAATGCTGATGAAGCTGCAGATCACCATTTTCCAGGAGGAGCTGTGATTTCATTTGAGTTTGTACTCATTTCACTAATGTCCACGGGCTTGCAAGGACCCTGCATTGTCTAAAACTTTACTCTGTGTGTTATAAATAAGGCCAGGGCTCATGTTTGAGAGTGGTTTGACTTAACAATGTGGGTATTTGTATAGCATCAGGTGCCCATCTGCTAGCTGTGTCTTGCTGCTGTGACATATAGGCAAATATGCACATAAATGTGAGATTTTATTATTTGCTAAATAAATGCTTTTGCAACTCTGTTTCCTATTTCTCCTTGCCTTCTTATAAAATACTAGAAGACTGGTAAAACCCATTGATACAAAAGTGTGAAGCTGAATTTCAGCACCTAAGTGTGCAGACAGAGATCCATGCATCCCCTTAACTGCTACTTCAACTTTGAGGTTTTGGAGACTTGCTGTTTTATTAGTTATATTAATGAATATTGATATATTTTCTAATTCCAGCGTTCTTTAGTTTCTTTCAATTAAATAATAATATTTTAAAAAGATATTATGTTTTCTTTATGTATAGCAGTCTCCTTCAAGACTTCTTGAATTGAAAAGCTAATGTCTCCCTTTCTCTCTCACTGAGTTTACTCCAGAGACTTGAGCACGCAAGTGCGGCTCTTGAAGGAATGATAACGTGGATTTGCACAGCAGCTTGAAAACTAATTCACAACTGCAATTGCCCTTGAATTAGACCTGTGGAGAACAGATAACAATCTCGCACATTTCAGTTACACACTTACAGTCTACATTAAAACCTTGAGCAACCTTGAAAAATACCATAAGCCTTTCATACAGGCATGACTCATCACACATATCTTAGTATTAACTGTAATTACACATCACCACTCTTTTCAGCACCGGTGACATCTCCTTAACTGTTTAATCTAACTTTTTTTTGGGTATATGATAAAAAACAGGAGACACAAGATGTAATATTTAAAAAGGAATTGTTGAAAGCAAACATGATCAGACGCGTCGAAAAATCTGTCCTTCAACATAAACCATTTTGCTGTAATCTAGATGTGATCTTTTGGCATAACTCTTTTATTTTTACAGCCATTTATGAAGCTTTCAACACATCAAGTTCAGTCTGTTACAATTTACTTTACTCCAGTCAAATAGCCATCTTCTGGCATCATCTCACCTAAAACTCAGATGCCACAATTTTAACTAATTCAAATAAATAAGACCGCATCACTCCCATTTTTGCTTCACTTCTTAACTGCTTCAGAACTAATTTTAGACTTAAATTAATTAGTTATCCCATTCTAACTGCTCCTGAAGCTTTACAAAAACAAACTGGTCATTTTCTGCTTAAATCCTTCAGATGTGGAACTCTTTATAAGACAAACTGGAGTTACCAAGCTCAGTGTCTACTTTTAAATTACTTCTCGAAGCCTATGTTTACATATGTTTTTAAAAAGAGCTACAGAAAGAAAGTCAGTTATTCTTCCACTTTTAAATCTGTTGAACACATCTGTCTTTATTTTATGTTTTTCTGTCTTCTCACTTAAATCTGTAGCCATGTGCATCTGCATATAAACTACCAGCACAGTTTATGTGCATAAATAGCCTCAAGTGTAAGTTTGCATATTTGTTTTTGTGTGTGTGGTGAGTGTATATGTGTGACAGAGGTTCGTGAACTCATGCACCCGACGCGGGGCCAGCGAGGAGTAACTGCCATCTGCTCAGGCCTGAGGGAGTCCGCTGGCCACCAAGAGCTGCTCAGGCCTAACAGGTAGCCAGTGTGACATCTCAAACTCATCTCCAAACCACCAAACAGCAAATAATGAGGAGCAGACAGCTGGCCGATGGACGCTGCATGCCTCCCTCCCTATCCACACCAGAAAAAAAATAATCTGAAATGTCTACTGAGCTTTTCAGCAATATGAGCAGGACGACAGTCATAGTGGGTTTGGATACATGCTGGACTAGATCCTTATTGTTACAGTCATACATTTTTAGCCTTTATGGTTTTAATTAAACCAAGTAATAAATCTTAAAATGAATGATCTTTACAGCTCTGAGACATAAAAAAGTGTGGCCGCATTATTAAGCCTACAGATGGCAGTATTTCAGCGGAAACTTGTACAGGCTGCTGTGAGCCTTTATATCAGCCTTTGAATGAAAATACAACACAGAGAATTTCCTCTAAAACATGTGAATGCTTGCATTTCTTAGAGAACCACATGCTGAGCGAGTGGGCCTAAGCACGGAGTAAACCGCTGCAACACAATTCCTTTTCCCATCAGAAGATGAATACACGATTCAAAATATACAGGCCATTTGTGCATATGGAAAGCAGTCATTTCACAAACGCATGAAGATCACAATCGTTTGACAAATAGGCCTATTTTGGTCGCTGACTTTATCTCCGTCCTGTGTGCTGTTGATAACACACAGTCTAGGTCCAATTTGAATGGAACTGTAAGCACATTTACAAGTCGGCTCTTTACCAAATGTTTTGACGACTTTTCAGAATGAATCATTGTTAATGTCCGTCTCCACTGATGAGCAAATGCGCAGAAACTTTTATTCGTCCGCTAGAATAAAAGACATGAAACAGGTATTGCAACGCGCCCAAGTTGTGTCAAGGGATGACGCGACGGAGGTTGGGTCTAAAAGCGCACATTGTACGTGAGGTGCAAGTGAACTGATGGGTGACTTCATGTATCACCGGTATCCACACAGAGAGTGAGAGAGAGAGAGAGAGAGAGAGAGGGAGGGAGAGAGGTGGAGATGGGGTTGTGTGACAGCCTGTTACAGAAAATGATCAATCCCTGAACGAGGCGGGAGGGTCACTTGATATCGTCTCCTTCTCAGCGGCTGACAGGGAGATGCTCACTGCTGTCCAGATGACTTTACAAGCTGTGCGTCGCGTCTGCGCGTAGAATAAATTAACCGGCAGTTTATCTCGCTGTATTTGCTGTCCACACTCATTTAGCCCACTGACTGACTCACTGACTGGGAAGCGGGACGTTTCTCCCAATATTCAAGCGAAATAACCGGATCTGCGCTACTCATGAATGAGTCTCCTGCTATTTCAAGGTGAGTAGGCTATCCTTTGCTGTTAGCGGCTGAGCGGCAGCTTTTAGTGCAGCTCTGCATTGTGCAGAAGGGTAAAGTTGTTAGACTTCACGCACCTTGGACGCAGAGAAAAGACGCACAGCGAGCGTGAACTCTGAATGGCGTTATGATTTAGAATGCACGTGTTAATTGGACAAATTGCGGCTCCGCTGACCACCTGTAACAACCAGCAGATGTGGGCTGATGCTCTGAAAACAAAGCAAATGTAAATGCCTCAGTTTCAGCACCAATCAGATCCGCAGGTAAGAGCATTTCTGTATTAGATTTGATGCAAATAATTTTCTGCTTTAGACAAAGCTTGCTAAAGCCACCTGCTTGTGCAGATTTTTGAAAAGCTCTTTACACATTTGGATTATTCTAGGCAGTTCATCAGATCATTGGTCATCAGGAGAATACTATAGTTAAGTATTTAGCCTGGAGACAGTCAGCTCTCCACTGCTGCCCTGCAGCCAGAGCTCGTGCTGCTTTGGCAGCCGGGGCAGAGCAGAAGCCACTGGGATGCTGATAAAGCTGGGCAAGAGCTGAGATGAAGCCCGAGTCTGAAAGAACTAAAGCACACACAGCTGCAGCGGTGCCAACTACAACAATGCTGTTCACTAAGTGCATCTTTGTTTGAGCCCTCCACTGTATGGTGGTTGAGGGGGCGAGGAGCGGTTGTAGTTGGATTCACGGCTCTTTGACTCTCACCCCTCATGCAAACCAGATGAGCCCTTCTTCTCCCTGTATGCTCTTTCTGGTCTGGCTTATCTGGCCGGCCAGTTGGACTAGCTTTTATTCTCCTGGCCCCTCCAGAGTGGGAAAAGCCTTTCGTTGAGAGAGAGAGATTGGCTTCTCTTTTAGCATGCTCTTGCCAGTCATGCGCTTCGGCATTTTATCAGTTGCCTGCTAATTTTAGAATTTAAATGAATCTCCACATTACTTTTCTCTCTCTCTCTCTCTCTCTCTTTCTCTTTAGCTCTCTCTCTCTTGCAATTGACAACAATAAATTAAACTAAGGGTTTGGTTTATGATGATTCCTATTCTTCTGTGGTATAGTTGAAGATTACCCACTCCTAACTCCTCAGCTAAGCCATTTTAAGGCAAACAAAAAGACATACTTTGTGTCTTACACGATAAAGCTCTGTTTCTGAGATTTGTGTGGTGACAGTAACACTTTCCAAGTCGCTGAGGATTATCCACAGTGCTATCAGTTTTTGTGGGAACTATATTTGTTTGGAAAACTGTATTGAAAAAAATGTAAAATAACCGGGAGAGAATTTCTGGAAAAACAAGTTACAACTGAGGTTTTCACTCACTGCCCAGATTTTGGGGAATAAGTGAAATTTCAGGGGAAGATTTCTCAAAGTACTGATATCAGTTAAAAAAAAAAGATTAAACTTTGTTTCTAATTATGTAAAATGTAAATTATATTTTTATTCTTAAGAGTCTAAAATGAGGGAAAATACATTTTATTGGCAGTTTTATTTTATTGATCTCTATATACCATTTGATGTAATTCCTCCATCCGCATTTGTAGCAGTAATTTCTTGTATTGAGGAAATATAGGTGAATTATTCTGGAGTCTTTTGACCCTAGAGGCAATGTTGGACCAGTGTAGGTGAAGTAATTTAGAGCATCTGTCTCTGTCATTTTCACCCACAAGCTAGGAGTTAAGTGTTATCTCAGACTTCTACAGAGATTAATGAGCTACTTTATGTTTGAGAAGATAGAAAAAAAGAAAGAAAGAAGAGGGACGCTTTATTACTACACTGCAAAAAACAACTTGTGATTTAAAACAACCACCAATTCAATCTGTGACATTGATTTTGAAGTAATTTGAATATCAAGGAGGGCAGTGTGGGTCAGGGGCAAAGGCGACGCACAGTTGCTCCAATAATACATCAGGCGAATTAGTGTATGTAACACAATTACACGGTGTGTGAGTGCACAGCAGCTCACTGCTACTGCCCATAGCTGGAGACCCCCCACCTCCGAGCCTCACCACCTCCACCCACCACTACCCCCCCGTTGCCTATGGAGACACTGATTAAACACGACTGTTCAGATGCTACAGCCTGCGGACGTCGAGTCTGCAGTGTGTTTGCACGTGTATACTGTACGCGTGTGAATGTGTGTGTTATACGTGTGCCTATTTACTGGTATGTCTTTGCATATGAGTGTATATTTGCTGAGAGGAGACAAAAAGAGAGGGAAGTGTGACGACAGGGCTGTTATAACGGGGAGGAGAGCAAACAGTGATATGAAATCGACACTGATGAGAGAGAGAAAGGAAAGAAAAAAGAAGGAAACGCAGAGAGAACAAAATGCTGCAGATGAACAAGTACAGCCAATGTGCAATTGTCCTTACTCTTTTCTCTCTTGCTTCCACCTTTCAGGCTTCATGCTTCCACTTGTTTCAGTGTGTGATCCAGGCCTGGAGGGAGGTGCATATACAGTACATGTGGAGAAGAGTAACCTTACAGGGTTAGACAGGAGAGTAAAAAGTGGAAATAGCTAGGTAGCAGAGGTGAGAAGGGCTAATAAAGGAAGAGAGAGGAAGAGAAGTGGTAACAAACAGTGGAGGGGAGAAGTGAGAGGGAGGAGAGGAAAGTGTGCAGCTCACCTGCCAGATGGCAGCTTTGGCAGCGCTCAGCATGCAGTGATGGCGGTCTTGCAATATGGCGCATTGCCTCCAGATTGTCACACTGTTGTTGATACAAACAGTGCAATAACTTTGCTGATGTGTTTGTTTTGCTTGATTTCTTTGGCACTTCTGTATTTAGACAGCATATGGCCATACAAAATAGATGACAAAGTTAAGTGATGCCACATGAGTTTTTTTTTTTTTAAATCTGAAATGTATTGACACTAGTCTTTCATTTTGTAATCTGTTTTCTTATATTACTCATGAAATTCAGTTCAGTGGCTCTGATATCTTATCAGATGTCTGAAAAAGTTTACACCAGGTTATGGTGTTTTTATAACTTGGCTCATATTATGGATCACAAACGTCAGGATATCTCAGCTGCTTTTGTTGTAACAATCTTTTTTACAATCTCTCTTGTGCTGGGCTTTCTGCTCTTAGATGTAGATATTCATGGCAGACTTTGTTAATTTCAAAACACACTTCTTTATTTCATATGTCTTACATAGAAAAAACCTGAAATATTAAAACTTGCCATTACGTAAAATTTGGTTATGTTATCATATCCTATGCAAAAAGTAAAGAAATTGGTCTTTATGTGGTTGAGCTAAACCCATGTCACTTCACTTTAATCAGTCTCTTTTGTACCATATTAACAAAAGAATCATACTGCAATAACTTCTAAAACATGGCTTCTTTGTCTTTCTTCCTTAGCTTTGTGAAGTGTTATAGTCTAATTATCCATTACCCAATATGAAATCTAAAAGCACAAAGAAGCAACTATGACATTTCTGGCTCTTCACCTGCTGTTATTTTAAGATATATTTTTGAGTTTCAACCTAAGAAGTCTATGGATAATAACTAGAGATTTTAAACTACTACTACAGATTTTTGATTAAGAGTTTGATCCATCCATCCATCCATCCATCCATCCATCCATCCATCCATCCATCCATCCATCCCAGCTAATCCTTGTCAGGGTCTTGGGGGGCCAGAGCCTATTCCAGCTGAAAGGAGAAGCAATGGCTTTAAAACTAAATATTTTAAACATTTGAAAACCTTTGAAAAAAAAAAATTAAACCTGTCTTTACACCTTTAAAAAGGTAAAACATTTCTGGACGTACAACAAAACTAATGTTATTATGTGGTCAAGTAACATAGTATATTTTGGTTAGAATGGCCATTCGAACCAGTTAATAATCAGTTTAAAATCTGACTTGATTATGACACAAGGTTAAAAATGAATCTCTCCTGTGTCTATCTGGGAGACACAGGAGAGATGGGAGAAGAAAAAAACCCAATGAGTGAAGCGTGTAATATGGAAAATACATTGCACAATGACCCCACCCCTAAAAAACAAACCCCACAGCCATTTTTGATACAGAGTTCTAATACAAACTCTGATAGATGCATCAGGGAAAACTTGGGGTGCAGTATCATGCCCAAGGATGCCACTTGATGTGGACTGAGGGAAGCCACCCCAGTTCCTTATCAGTTCTAAAAAAAAAACAAGAAGCTCCTAAACGATGTAAACAGTGGTTTCAAGATTATCTAAAAAAGAAATCTGGCACTTAGAACTGGCATCATTAGGGTTGCACTCACAGTAGTCTGTTGGGGTTTGCATGTACTCCGTATCACTGTGTGGATTTTCATCTGGAGCGCCAGTTTCCTCCCATATTCTAAAGAAACATATAAGATGGACTAGCGACAAATCCAGGGTACGGGGTTTTGTAACCCTAGTTAGATAAGTGCTTAAAAAATGGACAGATGGCACCTTAAACCAAATTGCACTGAATTATGAAACACCATCACCATTACAGTACACCATCAAATTGCTTTTTTTGCCACCTGGGAAGACAGAGTATTTGGGTCCACTTTGTGAAAGCACTGCTTACGTCGGTCTTACAAAAAAATAAACGACTAATGTCTGGAATAATGCCCCATGACTTTATGTGATTACATCTGCAAAATTGTCCTCAGCAGGTTATCTGCAACATGTCATAGAAGTCCAGACTGTCTGGACTACATCTGATACTGCTGTATAGTGATCAGCCCTTGGCAGCCACAAACCAGGTGGGACTGAGCTTAATAGACTTGGAGTATTCAGTTTTAATTTGACAAGCAAATCCTATTAGGAAGGGCAAGTTGAGACGAAAGGAAACTGCATTATTCCTGCAGGAGTTGTGTTAAAGCATTAAAAAAAAATGTAACGCATTTGCCATGAAGTGAATTTCTATCTGAGAGAAATTCGCCTGAGTTTGGAGTTCTAGTAGAAACCTAACTCACTTGGTTACTATACTTCAAACTGGGTTATTTCTATTTTTGGACTTTTCTGTGAATTTTCTCAATTTCATGTGAGAGGCTCAGGAAGTGGGATAGAATTCCTGACGGGTAGAATTAGAAAGAGGCCGAGCTGGATTGACCATAGAGTCTGACTGAGATAATCTGGGCAGATGCTTGTATTTGTACAGCTTTGGGATGAATGGCCACCAAAGACCTTATTTGCACTGCAGATTAAATGTTAAATGGGTTTTGGAGTAGCAGATACTTAGAGGGAAAGTTGTCGAATAGTAGAACATGCTCCATCTCTCCTCCTCTTTCCTGTTTCACTCTCCCTGACTCGCCGTCTATTGCGGTCTCCTCTTGCTCATAGTGATTTGTCAGCAGTCGAGGTAGCAGCTGTTCCTTTTGCATTGTAATTTCTTTGATCGTAATTATTCGTGCCAGCTACCTCCAACCTTGGCATCTCCCACCCCACGAAGCCATATGGGCAAAGACGGAGGAAGCCGAGGAAACATACAGGCTTCTTTGGAATAAGTTCTTTGATTTCTGTGTGCAGTGGTGTGGGAATCATGGACATATGTGCTTCACAGCTTCAAATGTAGTCTGCATCACTGTGTTTGATTGCTTTTCCCCCCATTCATACACTCAGTGGGGTCTACTTTCTGCCAAATGTAAAGTATTTTCCTTGTCTGGTTTCCTTGATTTATGCATGCAAAATCAATATGGTCCTGCACATCTGTACAGTAGGTGAATCAGTCTGAGGAAAATATAGCTTTGCTTTAGAAAGAGAAATGTCAACCTGGCCAAAAAAAAGAAGAAAAAAGACAGGTATATAAATGGGAACAGACAATAAAGCCATGTCTCTAAACATAAGGCTGGTAGTTAATATATTATCTTATAGTACAAATAACAAAATTAGTGAGCTGTTCTGTATTTGGTCCCCAGTCTTCATTTCACCATCTCCTTTGTCTTTGTGCGTGTGCAAAAAGATCACTCCGAAACCTGGTCGAACAGCCCTGTTTACTCCTTGCTCTGAGGCGATGCAGGTTACCACCACAGGCACTAGCTGTGTGGCTCCAGAAGAAAGACAGCTCACTCTGTCTTCCTATGCAATCGCTGAATTATAGAAGACCCTCTATTGCACTTGAACTGCATGGGTTTTCATCACGGCGCTGGAGGTCACTTTGTCTTTCCCCCTGTATGCTCATCACATATGCAACACGAGGGCCTCGGCAGTTGAGATGAGCCAGCTTGAGGTCACCATTAACCAGGGAAGACGGACAACGAGATTTATGGAAGAGGAGACAGAGCTGAGAAGAGGGAAGGGTGGAGAAAGGCATGCATGGTTAAATCTGACTGTGGCAGCAGTGCCCTTCATCTGGTCGCTGCTCTTAACAGCAATTTCAGATAAAGTACTGTATCTGCATGTATAATGCATATGCCCTGAGATAATGGAATGCATTGCAGAGGAGGCTGCTGACTGTGTTGTGGTGATCTGTTGGAATTGGTCCCCTATGTCACATTTACCACTGCCCAGGTTCTGCGCAGCATCCTGCAGTTATTAGAAGCCGAGCTAGTTGCGATGACATAGTGCTGTTTTACTGTTCCCCACGGACATCCTTCGCTACTCTACCATCAAGAATTGTGGCTGGCTAGAGAGTCCTAAAGCCTGTAATATCAGCACTGGCCAATAAACTAAACAACAAGCGTGGCGAAAAGGAAATAATTGTTCTGTTTTTTATTATATAAAAAATGCCGGGACACGCAGACGTGCCAGTCGAGCTGCCAGTGAAGCTAAATGAATTCACAGCGGTTTGCAGTGATTTCCAGGGAACAATCGCCTCCCAAAGTGTTAGTGCCATTAGTCTAAATACTGGTTTTAAGATTGTCCCCCTTCCAACTGGGCAAAGTGCTGCTCTTTGAATTTACATTGTAGAACATAATGATAAAAATTAACCACGGGCCAACTGTCATAAAATTTCACTGAGCAACATCAAAGTGAAGATATCCTGTGGGTATCTGCAGTGTGAGCATCCAAGCTACACATTATGTCCTCTGAGGCTTGAGTCTGTGTTTGGGTGAGGGGGATATTGAAGGCGGAGCCTATTGCCCTGGGCTTACCCTCTACAACGTGGTGTCTGATAAAACATGATAGGCTGAACAGAAAACACTGCTTTTCTAATAAACTCCACTGGTCCCTTGTGATTCATTATGACATTCATTTAAAAGTCATTGTTAATAAAGACGGCATTTTCATGTCCTAATTCCCCGACTCATCATTGTAGGTACCAGCGACAGCCCCTGGCTCTGGCTTGCTGGCTCCCTCCTCCCTCCTGTGTCTGCCATGTTTGACCTACTTCTGTCTCCACAACATTGTAAACAGATCTACTAATTGCCTTCATTTATTCATTTGGAAGTCAAGTTCTGTTGCGACTGGCGCCCTTTCAGCCCATTCATGTGTGATGTGTACAACTAGCCCTCCCCCCCAACGACTCGCATGTGCGTATTTGAGGAGAACCCCAGTCAAAAGTATCCCATGTGGGTTTATATACTACAAGCTCAAACGTTCAGAAGATCCGCAGCCACAGATTGTCCAACTCCAAAACGATGTCCTATAAGAAACTTATAAACTTCTATCAGCAGCCTCATCTGCACAAACCTACAGACACAAAACCCCTTCACGTTTCTGCACAGCCAGCTTGTAATCTAAAAGACAGAAGCTGTTATGACTATTGTAGTTCAGACAGTTTTCCGCCCCCGTGGTCTTATACTGTTATTGGCTTTGTGCAGCCTTATAAATCTAGGCCACACAAAACAACAGTGAAAAAAAGAAAAAATCTTTTTATCACCTCTGATGTGAGTGACAATGACTCCTATTGTTGACTAAGTGTGAGCACCGCGAAGTATCTTCTGACCTTTAGAAATATCATGGCGCAGTCTGTCGACAGTGTTCTCAAATCTATAATCCAAAACATAAACAAGATAAACCTGAACACATGCTGCTTGTGCTAAATCTGTCCTTCTTTAAAGTGAAAAAAAAAATCCTCTTGTACCATCTTGCTCTGAGTGTTTGGAAAGGTAACATCTCCAAAATACGAGTGCTTCACAAAAATATATAGCTGCCAGCAACAGCCCCTGGCCGAGTGAGCTGTGATGACATACGTGAATAAGAATGTTCAACTTAAGGCTTCAACATAAATGTGACTATTAAATATGACTGTGAACAGAAAACCAAAACATCGTTTGCCTAAACAGTTTGCTTTAAAACATTTATAGACACAACCTCTGACCTTTTGTTGTTAAACGTCTCATCCCTTTAGCTTGAGATGCTTTGTCTTCATTCTTATCTGAGAGGTTTTTGCCTGCCAGACCAGCTAGAATTCCAGGGAATATTGTATTTGCATTACATCATTCTTTAAGTTAAATAATTTATCTCATCATCCCATGTTCATACAAATACTATATAAACAGCCTAAAAGGCTTAGTTTAGCTATAAAGCACAGCTTTAGCAATTCAGTGGTATTGGCTGATCTAAATTAGCTAAACTTAATTAAACACATTGAATTCTTATGAAAGCATTTTATCAGGAAATGTGTATTTTAATACTATTAACTAAATGTCAGTTCTTTTCGTGATGGTCACAACTGAGTTTTAACACAGTATCACAAATCAGTTAAGCCTCTGCCTACAAAGCTCTTTACTACTGCACAAAATATGCAAATCTTCAAGTACTAAGGTTTCAACATAATATCAGTGATGGTATTAACAATAGCTTATCTGAATGTACTACAGTACACATGAAAAATGCTGACAAAACACATCTTTATGCTGTCAAACATGAGCGATGACTGAACATGATGCAAATACTAACAAAGAAGAGACCCCTCTTTTTATTATTTCATCGCAACAGCAGTAACCATCCCTTCTGTCCCGTGAATCATGCTTAACAGGGTGCTACACAATCTATGACAGCATTTCGCCTCAATTAAAGCTGAACCAAAAGGATGGATTTGGTTCCATGGATCTTGATCCAGGTCAAAGGGTCGTGTTTGCGGAGCACGAGAGACCGGCTTCTCCCTCCTCAGTGTTGTGATTGGTGCCCGCTGAGAGCTCACGTCCCCAGAGGCCTCAGCAAACCATGTTCCTGTGTGTGAGTGTGAATGAGTCACGTCTGGGCTGGAGCGTGTCTGAGTGGCGAGGCGGAGAATTCAGCGGGGAGGACTGCGCAGGGCGAAGAGCTGTCTCTATAATCCAGGGTAAACACTGAGCAGCATGACTGCACGCCTTAGACGTGACCAAAGCCGGCAGAACAGAAATGGATGAAACGACGAGGCTGCTGCTTGCCTGCATGCCTGCCCAGCTCCGTTTGCCACCAGCACTTCCTTAATTTCTCTTCTTGTTTTTCTCCCCTGTTTTGTAACTCCTTTGAGGATTTCACTGGAGACTCTCAGCACTGAATTAACCTGTGGGTGGCACTGCTGGTGTCTGTTGTTTAAGGTCAAGCCAGACCCGAGCCAACCTCTGTAAATATCATTTTGTCTGCTATTTGCTGTTAGACCTCAAGAGCGATGTCTTATTTATTATTTCCAGTCGAGGAAAGGTCATCACTTGAGTTTTTGATAAGATTACAATGCATATTACACCAAAGGTTTTAAGCTGGAAGTTTGTAGAGTGAGTTGAACCAGAGAAATCCAAATCAGAGACAAAGTAGAGACAGCTCCAGCTGAAGCACAAAAAAAAAATCCCTTTTCTGTGGCAGCTCAAGAATTCAGTCACATTTTTCTATCTCAGCCACTTTCAAGCAGCTCTTAAGTGCATTACTTGACATTCCATTATTTAAAAGACTACAAAAAGAAGAAGAAAGGTCTTTGTCATACTCTGGTCCTGTTTACAAAAAGTAAAGTTTCGCAATTAGCACTAGTTCATGGTCATCACTGAAAATAAGCACATGAATCTTGTTTATATTTCATTTTATCCAGATGCTTCATCCTCCAGTATTTCAATCACGCATGAGTACTGATTTCATCAGGTTTTCAGGATAAATGAAAACAGAAACTGGTTCACGGGCTCATCAGCTTGCAAAGCAGATGATCTGAGGGATTTTCAGAAAGAATTTGCTGGACAACATTTTGCCTTAAATAAAGATGTAAATATTAGAGCCAACGTGTCCTGCCAAATCTAGGCTTTCTGAGATCTAATAAAAGAGATGTTTTTGTGTCCAGTCAGGGAAAAACCCCCAGAAAGACTCATCTGTTTTCTAAAGCAAAGGTAGCAAGAATAGCAGTGTGACTATGACTGATTCATTTCATGTCTTTATAAATGCAATCTGTTTTAAACAAACAAAAGCAAACACTAAACTTCAGATTTAAGAGCTCCAATGCAGCGTGTGACAGTTATTACTCTTTGGTGGCCAATTACCAGTGGAGTTGCTCACACTGAGCCTGCCAAATTGAGCAGAGTAGGTCGGGACACTCAAGTGACTTCTCCCCCTGTGTGAGCGCGGTGGGGACAGATGGGCAGGAGATGCTGGAGTGGAGCTGGAGTTGGCCCAGCCAGCTCAGTATCAGTCCATCCGCTCTATCCCTGGCTCCAACTCAACTCAGCCGGACATCCTGTTAGTCAGCCAATGGAGAGCACCCACCGCATCATGACCTCCGCATTAGGATCTGACATGGCTGTCTTCATTTAACCTTTACTTATACCAGGAAGTCTCACTGAGAAAACACCCTGCTTACGTTAGCTCCAGCCAAAAAAGGACAGTTTGCTTCCGAGCTAAAGTCTTCTAGGATTTGGCAGGCTATACTTAGAGGAAATTTGAAGGCATTTCAATTATTTTTTATTTTTAAAGGACTGTTAGAAGAGTGTGAAGGTGCTTTTGGTGTAGTAACGGAGATAACAAAGGAGAGGCAGAAACAACCTTTGAGTGTGTGATTGGAGAAGCTTTAGGCAGCACACAGGCAGGATTTAGAGTGATGTAGGTGTTTTAATTTATGATGTATCCTCCTATGCAGACAGCTTTATTACTCCTTTAATGGACATCGATGAAGTAACGGCATATGTGAAGCTAGTTTATCTACGACGCTTGTGTTACCATCATAAAACATCAGTCTTTATAAAACATCATAGGAAAAAAGACCCTCTTTTTATTGTAGATACACTTTTTTTTTGTCTCAGCATACGTTCATATTTTATATGAACGTTATAACAGTGAAAAAATGAAATAAAAAGTGTACATCCATCAAACATTCATGTGGCTAACTCATCCATCTTTTTTGTCCATCGTGTGTTTGATGGACATTGTTTGTCCCCTGGAAATATTTACATAAAATATGCTAATGAAATTAAAAAGGGAAGTGTGAGAGTTGATGCTGCCAGGCTCTGAATCTCTAATGACTCCCTGCCATCCCTGGAAAAAGCCTGATTAATTTAGGAATGTCGGCCGCATTGGAGAGTGATTAATTCCTCCTGGATTCAACCATTTAAACGAACAAGGCAGAGGGGAGAAAGGAAAACAGGGAGCCCAAAATATGGATGCATAATTAATACATTTGGATCATTTAATTAGCCACCCAAACAGAGGGAACGCACGGCTACATTGTGTCACTGCTTTGTTCAAGTAATAGGCCACAGTTAGTTCTCTCTTACAGAAAAGCGAATATAATGAGCCCCCCTGTTGATATGGGGAATATTGGACCATCTCTCAGGCTAGTAAATATGGGGAGACAGTTTGAACAAATGATTACTTGTTTCTTTGATGTCTCATGTGTCTGACTAAGCCGAGATAGAGGAGAAAACAAGACATTTCTAGGGTTTTAGTGCCTAACGATATCCTGAAAAGCAATCTTTCACACTTGAAAGAATCAAGGGGTTTTTTTTAGATCTAAAACAAATGTCTTTCTTTTCTTTTTCAGAATGATGTGAAGATCACTTGACGAGAACAAGACCCCACTTGAGCTGATCTTTTTCTGGACAATCCTGCTACTTGTTGACACACAATCCTGTTTGTCTGAGCTCAATATTTTGCAGAGCCACGTGGGGATGGGAACGTGCTTGTATAAAGGATGGACTTACTGCGGCCTCACTAAAGGTCACGGTCTTCTAAAGGTCATGTCATGGCCCCTGGCACTGTGGCTATTGACTCTAATCTCTGTGAATCAAAAGATGACTCTAGGACAGACTATGAACACCTTCCAATCAGAGAGGAGGGAGTGGTCGCTGAACCACTTGACTGTGCATCAGTCTACTGGGGCTTTGTACATTGGAGCCGTCAATCGAATTTACAAGTTGTCTTCTAATCTAACCCTCCTGGTGTCTCACGATACAGGACCAGAGTATGACAACAAAGCATGTTATCCTCCACTAATTGTCCAGCCCTGTTCTGAGCCTTTGGCCTCCACTGACAATGTTAACAAATTGTTGCTTATCGACTACTCTCACAACCGGCTGCTGGCCTGTGGCAGCCTCTACCAGGGTGTATGTAAGCTGATGAGGCTGGATGATTTGTTCATCCTTGTGGAGCCCACGCATAAGAAAGAGCACTACCTGTCTAGTGACAACCAGACTGGGACAATGTATGGAGTTGTTGTGCCCTCTCAGGGTCAGGATGCAACTTTATACATCGGCACTGCCGTAGGCGGAAAACAGGACTACTTTCCAACTATCTCCAGCCGAAAGCTGCCTCGTGACCCAGAATCCTCCGCCATGCTGGACTATGAGCTTCACACTGATTTTGTTTCGTCTCTGATTAAAATCCCCTCAGACACTCTGGCTCTTGTGCCACACTTTGACATCTACTACATCTATGGCTTTGCTAGCAGCAGCTTTGTCTACTTCATGACTGTCCAGCCCGAGACTCCAGAGAACGGGATGCCTGCAGGTGGCTCCCCTGGCGACCTCTTTTACACATCTCGCATCATCCGCCTGTGCAAAGGTGACAAAAAGTTCCACTCGTATGTGTCACTTCCTGTGGGGTGCATACACAGAGGCGAGGAGTACCGTCTGCTGCAGGCAGCTTACCTGTCGAAGGCCGGCAGGGTTCTGGCTAAGTCGCTCAACATTAGTGCTCAAGAGGATGTGCTCTTTGCTGTGTTCTCGAAAGGACAGAAGCAGTACCACGACCCTCCAGATCACTCTGCACTCTGCATCTTCACCATCCAGGATATCAACGCCCGCATTAAGGAACGGCTGCAGTCCTGCTATCAAGGAGAAGGAAATCTGGAGTTACACTGGCTGCTGGGAAAGGACGTGCAGTGCACCAAGGCGGTAGGTAGATTTTAGGGAGAAATTCTTTTGTGAACCTCACATATTTAGCGAAAGTATGTGTGTAGCAGTGATATACTGTAGGTGTACTGAAAGTTAGCCTTGCAGGTATGATTGCAGCCTAAACAGCTGATAGATAGGCAGTCTGTGTTTTGCTGAAGACACTATTCAGGTTTCAAGATCCTATGAGAGCAGAAGAGCTGGAGGAGATTAACTCCACAATGCTAATCAGAGGAATTCTGTATTGAGCTCTGATTTCATTCAGGGATTTAGGCACCGACTCCCACCTCCTTCTCCTCCCCTTTCTCTCCCTCTCTTTCCCCATCTCATTCCTTCTTCTCTTGTCGCTGTCAGCATTTTTTGAACCCTTTGAGACCTGTTCTTGATCTTGAGGAAAAAAGGCCTTTCTTGTCAATGTCCAAGTCTGTGCCTTTATAAAAGCTATAATTCTGCATAATGAGAGGCCTTTATAAAAACAAGTTGAAAGTGAAGCGTGAAAACAATGATACTCGTCGCATGCGGTTAAATCTCTCTTGTGGTTCCCAACATATACTTTGATTAAACCATGTTATCAGACAAATGAGATGTAATGTTATCCATAAAACCAACTGAAAGGCAAAAGAAATCTATATACATATATAGAGAGTTACTTGCGTGATAACATTCCAACAGCGACCTATTTTTGTCTCTCCGATGGCTTCTTGTTCCAGTAGCCCATTTCTCATCAGGGTATCCTGGTTCCTCAACACCTGACATGGACCTTGTTGATCTGGGCGATGTCTGTATGACTTAATAGTTATCTCTCTTATGTCTGCATCAGGCTTGGTTAGCATGGGGGGTCTAGCCTAGAACCCTTACTGGATACAAACCCCCCAGGCAGGAGCTTGCGACTCCCGCTCTAAAGTCTTACCACTACTACACACACACACACCCACACACGCCACACACACACATACATATATGTATATATGTATAGAGAGAGAGAGAGAGAGAGAGAAAATGAACTGTATGCATCTGTAGTGTGTGAAATTAGATACTCTATTTCTCTGGTTACGTAAATACTCACTTAAATGAAACACCAGTTAGACATAGTGATGCATTAGGTATAATTTTTGTGCTCAGTACAGTTAAGAGAAATGTTCATACATGTAACAACACTGTATAGCCATGGCGGATCACCACTTAAAAAGCCCAAAACCTTTTCACTCTGTTGATTCAGTGCCAGGAATGGCAGTTTCTTTTTCTGCCAGTTACTGGGCAAATAAGACAAAAAAATCACAACTAATGACTTAAAGAGCAAGAGGTGGGAACTCATAGATTTTTGCAACTGACCCTTTGGGGAGTTCCTTTTTTAAAGCACAAAATATCAATCATGCAAATTAAATATTTAATAACAAATGGGGCGTGCGATTAACTGCTAAAAAAGTCTGTGCTATTTCTTGAAATGAACTCACTGTGCCTCTATTTTGTAAATCGCACGTAAAACTAATCACACCTATGAGCACTATTTGGGGATTGGACTCACACGCTATTTTGCCGAATATAGTAAATCTGGCCCTTGGTCATTCAATTCTCAAGCTGATCCTTTTAAAGTTCCCTCTAGGTCTACTTTTCCCTGGTGATAAGGGAACAACACAATGAAGTGCCACAAAGAAGGCCTGAAGTTAGGTGAATGCGCTTGAAAAATGGTTTCACTGGGCATTTAGACCTCCTCAACACCAAACAGAGGGACCTAGAGTATTCAAAACAGCAATCCATCACACTACTGTTAGCATAATAACATTTAACCAAAAAAAAAAAGGAAACTCTGTTACTTTAATGAAATTTGATCATTAGTCTAATGTGTTTCAGAAACAGAGGGAAAAAAATAGCTGCTCTAAAGGGTAGATTTATATATTAGGTGACAGGCAATTAGCAGAGGTTTGAGCTGCATGTTAGAAGATCAAGCAATCTAGAAATCTGGGGAAAAGACAAACTACTCAGTGGCTCTTGTGCACACACGCTTGAGGTCACATGCAAGTTGGGGTTTTTTTTCAAGTGAAATACTGACCAGATATTGGAATCAGCATAAACATCAGGGTTTCCTAAAACTTCTGTGCTGTGTTAGATGCCATGGCAGTGCTCCAAAAGATGAGGTAATTCATGTAAATCACAAAACAGTTAAACAATGACCAAAGTCCTGAAGACACCATCTGGAAACTATAAGCTAAACCAAAAATATAAACCTAATAATAAGCCTGTAGATTTCTTGTGCTAATCCATCTAGTGCAAGCTGAGAATCTTTACTGAATAAGTCACTAGCTGAGACCACATCCTTAATTATATGTGACGATGGTGGATGAAGAATCGTCAACTGATGGTGCGGTTTGGGGAGGCATATACAGACAACAGACCAGGAAGTGAAATGTATGAATTGTGGTCCTGCTCCTAAAATTCAGATAAATCATCTTCATGTAAACTTTAATCTGGGGGTGTTAGATTCAGCTGCACTTTCTCAAATGTGTGCATTGAGTTTTAAATGTCACTCACTTCAATCATCATCAGCAAGTGTCACAACAGCAAGAACAAGAGCAAAAGCATACAATAATTATAAAGATGAATCCCCAGAAGACCACAAAATCTGATTGAAGTCCAACAGTTGATCGCGAAATTCAAACCAAAATGGTAAAAAAAAAGTGACTAAACCAATTCTGCTTTTAGTACAACTACTAAATCCAGTATTCATTTACAGCATGTCTGGGTACGTGTCCCTTTTAGTGTACAGATAGATATGTCATTAAAAATTCAGCAGCAGAATTTCAGATTTACTAATTGGCAATATGTGTAACACTTTTATGATTCCAGAGAGAACCTTGAAAATAAGAGATGGATCCTGTGTTTCTTATTTATAAGACTGGAGCTAAAGTGCATGAAGAGAAAGGACTGGGCAGCGGTGCAATATTAGATACATTTATGGTACGCTCACTTCACTGATCACATTCAGTTAAACTCAGGCACAATACCTGATGAAAGAAAAAGCTAATTTCAGGGCTAACGAATAATATATGCTACAGAAATGGAGGATTTAAAACAACAACAAAAAAAGCCCTTAAAGGGTAGATTTATATATTAAGTGACAGGCAATTAGCAAAAGTTTGAGGTGCATGTTAGAAGATGCAATAGGACTGCTAAGCATGCAGCTCTCTTTGATGCTTAATCAAAACCTAACATCTCTTGTGCTCTGTGATGTCAGATCAAGCGATCTAAAAATCACAGAAACAGGCGCAATATACACGGCGTCTCTCGTGTTTGCCATCAGCAATTATTCTGCTCCGCAAATTTGCCCGCTCTGAGGCGTGTTCAGAAACCCAGCAGCACAAACCCTTTTGAAGTAATCATTTTTAACCCTGAAAATTGTGCACTTAATGCATGTTAGGCTTACCATAAGTCACTCTGAGTTCTCCTCTTATATTCGCATGTGTCTACAGCAATTTCAGTCAGTTTCTGGCCCCCACTAGTTTTCCTCACCCTCTCTCATTACATCTACTTCCTCTCCTTATATCTGTCATACCCACTCCTCCTTCATTTTATTCCTACCGCTTTTCCATCCCTCCTCCTTTCACCTTTTCTCTGCTTCTCTTCCGCACTTCTTCTCAAAAACACACCTCTCTGCCATCATTATCTTAATCTTTTCTATATTTTCACCCGCACACCCTCCCTCTCTCCACGCAGCCTGTTCCCATTGATGATCACTTCTGCGGTCTGGATATAAACCAACCCCTGGGGGGTTCCCAGCTGGTGTCAGGTCGGACAGTGTTCACTGAGAGCAGGGACCGGCTGACCTCTGTCACTTCTTACATCTACGGTGGACACAGTGTGGTCTTCCTGGGCACCAGAAGTGGACGACTTAAGAAGGTGAGTGCAGCTATACGCTGACAGTCACTTGCAAACATGACAGGATTTTTATCTTGTTTTTAAAGAATGAAATCTGACATGCATGAATTTTATTGTTTGCGGTGAATTGGTAGATCTCAAGACATGGGAACGATGAGAAGAGATTAGGCATCTTTTGATAATTTACCATGTTGCGTTTCTACACAAAACATATCAATGATTTCTTAAGGCTGCTCTGCCTCCCATGATAACTGCCTCTTAGTTTGGTATCATGCAGTAACATGAAATACCATATAAATGTCATGCCATGTGATTTTGTGTGTCAACACTACATATTTTTTTTCTTTGTGCATTTTTAAATGTCCTTTTACATGATTAATCATGCCCTACAACTCTGAACTTAACTGTAATGCTTAAAATGTGCGAACATGACACAAAACATCCCCGTGGCATGCTCTAACACTACAATCCCATGGCATCTTGTTGCTCTTCTACAGAACTTTAGGGTGAATGAATAAAACAAAGGAAACTCATTCTGATTACCACATTACGCCTCCATCATTCAAAGGGACTGACAAAACGAGACACTTCAAAATAAAATGTGTAGTACAGTACTTCAGGACTTCCTTTTAATAGACATTGGTGATCTACACACTTTGTAAAGAATAGTCACAAATGCTGTGTGTGTGTATTCAGCTTATCTTTAAACTTTACTTTTTCAAGTTGTAACATGAAAAACAGAAAGCTCCAAGCTCAAGGCAGGACTACATCACTGTGACAGCAGGTTCAGTTCTTCACCATGCAATCAGATATTCGGAGCTTAACTATCTCAACCCCATATAAGGCAGCTTTTTTAAACAAGCTTAATAGAAGTGCATGGCACGATCTGATATCGAAGTATTGGTGTCGTTCCTACAACATCATAATTCCTGCTGCTCCAGGACCATCGCAGGAGCTGAGCAGTTATGTTTTTCAGATGTCGTGTTTTGTAACTCGGGGATAAAGAGATGCTGCATGTTGCATCCAGACCCTTTACAAGCTCACATTACCCCTATTTTATACTCCTCACAGTGGCTCCCGGTCGATTTTAGATCGCTTTTTCTGTACTTACATACAGAGCACTAAATCGACCAAGTCCAGATCATTTATCTCAACATCTTATTAAACACACTACCGCTCGCAGTCGTCAGTCGCAGGATCAAAATTTATTAGTTCACCCTACCAGACTGAGGAGTAGCAGGGGTAGAGCCCTTCAGTGTGTGACACCTAGACTCTACCACTCCTGCTACGTTTAGCTGACTCCGTGGACTCCTTAAAAAAGCCTTTAAAAAGGCTTCTGTCTAACCAGACCTTCTGCTGAGATTCTTCTTTTCTTTCTTTTATTACTTTTTGAATCCTGTAACATGGTGTCATATTGATAGCAACTGTGTTTTGTTTTTGTTTTATTTTTTTACATTTTTTAAATTATTGTAATGATTTTGTTGTGCAGCATTTTGTGACTTTATATCAGTTAAAAGTGCTCTTCAAATTAAGTACTTACTACTTACGATGGCAGACATTTGTGTTTAAGGGTTTCTGCCAGAACATTGTGCAAGTGTCTGTATTAATGCAAACTATGATATTTAAACATAACCGATCAGTTTTAGCATCTAAACGTACCCAAAGATTGATTGACAGTAAATTAATAGTTCACATAGTCTAAAAATAACATCTCCACATTGGACACAAACCCCCACCCTCGCTTTTTTCTCTGCAGGAAGTGCTAAACTTCAGTATTTTGCCTGACTTGCAAAGCTGTGACATTACAAACACATGATTGGTCAGTTCGAGTGATGGTCCTGGAGCAATGTCAACATTATATTGTAGAAGAAAATAAGATACTGTCATATCAAAGTCATCTGCTGACACGACAAATTTTTCATATGTAAAACGACCAAATTTATCAAAATCTCTGCGATATACACCGCTGAAATACTTCACGTCTGGCAGCTTTTGTGTCTCACCCACGCTGATGTAATAATGATCCCTAATCCATTAACGGAAATTCATGCAATAATATGTTCAATTAATTATCTAATTAGCATAACCAGTTTTGTTAAGTATATCATGGTTATTATGGTAGGAGGACTTTACGCAGCTTAACAAAGGTACAGCGGCACCGCATTTTGTGCTTCAGCCCTCAGACAGTCGCTCTTAGTCGAGAACAAATTGATGTAAATCTCCATCCATGACTACTTGAGCCAAAACTGAAGCGCACGTCTGTTCCTTCAGTTCCTTTGTGTTAAAGTAAAAGGACATTATGCAGCTGTAGTGGCTCTTGTTTAACAGTGTCCTGGTGGATTTTGGTTTGAATAGCTTTTAGCATTACAAATTACTTCGAGGACCACTTCACTGATTTGGAAAATTATTTTGCCCTGCGTAATAAGAATTTTTACATGTTTCTAAACATAATTAAATGTACCTAAGTGTTCTGTGCAAGTTGGTAGTTCATGTTGCTCCCTAAAACTTGAAAAAATGTGCGTGTTCTCGGCTTCAAACCCTAAAATATGATTTCCAGTTCTTTTCAATTTCAGGATTCAGCCTCATGTTTGTAGCGCCTTGTATGAATGTCTTAAAATCTAATGTTCATTTTCTTTTACAGATGAGTTGGTGATATGGAACATTTTGGTTTTTTTTGTAAAAGGCAAAAAGGTCCAAATCCAATATAAAACTGACAAGTATTTCCTGTGCAAATCAGACATGTATTATTTTAAATCATTGCGAGCTACAGACGTCAGTTGCTGTCAAAAAACTGCTAAAACACACATAACTGTTTCACATTTACACTGGGTGACATGTTTCTTTATAACAGTGAACACAAGCTCTGTAGTTTATTTTGAATCATTCAGCAAATATCATTCTGTTCCCTTATATAACACACCAAATCTGCATCTGAACATAGCCTGCAACAAAATCTCCCTTTCTACACTTGTTTGAGTAGCACTGGCTTAACTATGGCTCAAGCTATTTTAAGAACAGCCTTTTAAAGACTTAATTTTTTAGAAACAAGGTCAAAACACACAGACAAACACAGTCTGGGGTCAAATGCTTTAACAGTCTGACTAAGTCATTATGGATTTTGGTATTTCCTTTGTAATCATCACAAATCTTTTTTTTTTTCTGTGCCGTCCACATAATCACAGAGTCCCTGAGCAACCTTGGTACCAGCTGCAGTGCCAAAAATAAAATGCAGAACACGAGCTAACTGGCACCCCAGTTCACGCCTCTCACACATATCTGCCGTGTGCGTTAGCACTGGAAAGCCTAACAAGCGCTGGCAGGAAAACGACGTTGTACATGAACAAGACTTATTTCTCTACAGTGACAGTAAACATAACGCATGGGCCAGCCAATAGCAGTGCTACATAATTAGAGCTTAAAAAGATATTCATGGCTGAGGAACAGAGAGGCTCTGGTTGTTTAGATCCTAGCTCTTCTACCACACAGGTACCAACAAAGAAGCTTTCTCTGAAAAGGCCACAAGTGTACTTCGGGTGACTTGTTTAAAAGGGGATGATAGTACACACTTACAGATAGTCTTCTTGTTGCTACATTGTCATTTTTGTACATTAGAAAACTGACAAAGTCATTAAATGCTGCGTATTAATAAATGGCAGCAAAGTTTGTTGTTTTATCTAATTAACAGTCTAAAACCACAAAAATATAATCGGTTTATTAAATTTGAAAAGGACAACTCAAATATTCATATCTGAAACAGACTCAAAATTATCTACTGAATACCAAAAAAAAGTCTTTCTATTAATCATTCATTTATCATTTTAACTTTACGGTAGAGTAATGGACAAGCTTGTCAAATATTTATTTTTTAAAACTCTCTGGTGCAGACCAAGTAGACTAAGCCCTTCACAGTCTGTTGCATGTGTATCTACTCATCAAGGTAAGCCTAAAAGAAATTCAGCTGAACCTGCCTTGACGAGGCAGGCGGGGAGGCAAGCAAAGAAAAGCAATCAAACACAAATGCTCGCTAAATATGTTGTTGAATTGATTGATAAAAACCACACAATGAACTACTCAATTCTCCAAGAGTGATGTGTTTGTCCAGTCCCACAGACCCCATGATGACCCATTTCTCTGGGATTCATAAAGTTGATTCAGCTCATTGTCCATCATATTTTGTACTGTAGCAAGTTATTATAATCAAGTTCCTATAAAACTCATTCTTTTGATCTAACTGAATTGACTTGTTGGGACTGCAGGCTCTGGTTCTTGCACTGTTGTAGAGCATGCAGCTGACTGAGGAAATGTGTGAGAGGACTGTTGTGACATTAGCCTGGGGGCCTCAGTCTTATGAGGAGCAATCTGTCTGACACACAACGCACACACACACTGGTCCAGACTGGGGGCACAGATAGCATCACTGCAGCTCTTTCATTTGATGAGCCATCGGGGAAAAAGACAAGATAGGCTGACAGTGGAGGAGAGAGGGAAAGAGAAAACAGTCAGGCAATGTGAGACAAAGAAAGAAGGATGACCACTGGGGAAAAAAGGAGAAGCAACAGATATAGAGGAAGAAAGACAGGGATATTAAGTGGAAAAAAACAAGGACAGATTAAGAATGAAGGGGAAGTAAGACTGGCAAAAAAAGTAATAAAACACTGAGAGAAAGGGAGACTTTGTGTTTGTTCAGGAGGTAAGCATTACGTTTTGGGTGAGCAGGAGTAATCTATCGTTACTTCTGTTAAGTGCAGCCTTTAAAGGCCAGAGTTTGCCATTACGCTGACAGAACATGCAGGCACGATTCAGACTCCCAGGAGCCTCCAAGGAGCACAGGGTCACCTCTCCAATCCTATTCCATCACCCCCAAATGGACAGTCTCAGTGGAAATGGGGCATGACAATAAATACCATGAGTGGATCACAGCAGCAGCAGGGCCACAGCAAAGGTCAAGCCTGCCACTGAAAGGGTGTAACCAGGGTGAAAGGTCACCAGGATAACCATCTTAGTATCCAGGCTCTGTGCAGCATATGGATGTGCTCATCAATGTGTCTCGATTAGACTGCTCCTGTTCTATAATAGGACATTTCAATCATCATCTGCTACAGCTTTGTAGCCGTAGGTGGTTGATTTTAGTGAAGTAATATGACCCTGTGGGTGACTCGAGGCTGAACACAAAATGGGGCTTTCACACTTAGCAGGATGTATGCTAATGAGGTGAATCCGGATAGAAGTGATTATCTCATCCTGATCCTTATTAAAATGCATTCTGGTCTCAAGGTATGAGGTACAGATACAGTAGATGCAACTTTCAGTGCCACAAATTCTGTCTCACACCAAGGTTCTGACAATTTTTGTGCTACAATGACACACATTCATCCAAATTCAGTGGTCCTGTTTTGCTCATGTGATGCTCTGGAACAAATCTGAACAGCTTCACAAAGACTGTCCCTGAGCTTTCAGAAACAAAGTATCTCTTTAGTCTACACACAGTGATTTCATGTCTGTTTAAACAAACACTGAAAACTCATACGTGGGAAATAGAGTGGAGAAACGATTTGAAGTGCCAGCCTTGGTGTGAACCAAATGAAATGAATGATTATACCTGATCAAATAACAAGTTTTTATTGTGCCTTTCTTGGCAGTGTGTTCCAAAAGCTTACAAGTTAACAAGACACTTTTTTTGTCAAGTGTTGATGTGAAGGTGATCAATCCTTAATAGTGTTTCACACCCTGGATATGGTGAAACTGAATTTCTATCAGGATCCCATAGGTCCAGATCTTTCAGACTTCCTAGTATATATTTCTTGAACAAATCATCTTAATTTTTAATTCAGTTTTATTTAAATAGCACCATATCACAAGCACCTTTTCCAACCTCTGATCAAGCACTTGGCGACAGTGGGAAGGAAAAACTCCCTTTAAGTAAGAAGAAACTTCCAGCAGACCGGTTAGGGGTGTGGGGAGTGTTAATTGTAATGTCTTTTTTTTTTATCATGAATGCATTTATCATAGATGTGCCAGGTGCATAAAGAAGATTTCTAAAATGATAATCAACAAAACAAACATGACTTCCTTGTTTAAAGCTTTATGTTTATCGTGTATAGTCAACAGTGGTGTTTTACCATGGTAAAATCCTGAACAGTGATACTGTTGCTCATGGGCATGTCTACAGATATCAGTTAGGTTGATGGAATCATTACTTTTCTGTGAAAAATAAAATGATAATTGTTGGAGTAAAGAGGATACAAAGCTCACTGTAGGAGCTATTTTCATGTTTGGGTGCCTCTAGGTGTCCCTTTTTGTGTTTGTAAGTGATTCTATTTAAGGCAGGAACATTTAATTAGGGTCGGGTGTTGCTGGTCGGAAGGACCAAACAGTTTGTGATCGCTGTGCTGTTGTGATTAATATTTGATAATAATAATTGGGCGATCGTGGCTCAAAGAGTTGGCAGTTCGTCTTGTAATCGGAAGGCTCCGACAGTCTCGGTCGTTGTGTCCTTGGGCAAGACGCTTCACCTGTTGCCTACCGGTGGTGGTCAGAGGGCCAGGTGGCACCAGTGTCCAGCAGCCTCGCCTCTGTCAGTGCGCCCCAGGGCAGCTGTGGCTACAATGTAGCTTGCCATCACCAGTGTATGAATGGGTGGATGACTGAATAGTGTAAAGCGTTTTGGGGTCCTTAGGGACTAAGTAAAAGTGCTATACAAATACAGGCCATTTACCATTTTACCATGATAATGTTGGACATTAAGATAAACTGTGGAACAGCAAATGCAATCAATGGTGAGCAATAAATGTTTAAGCTGACAAGATAAAAAATGCTGGAGTTTTTGGACTTTCTCAAATATCACAAGTTTGCATTCATAACAGTGGCATTGTGTCAACCCCGCCCATCGAACACCTCAGTGGCTTCAAGCGTAGACTTAGCCTCTACACTCAAGCATTATTTAAACTTAATGCAAGGGGTTAACAACATATATTCTGTTTGTAGCTTTTTATAATTCTGCATCAGATTTTACGTACCGATAGCACCAACATAACGCCAGATGGCTGTAATATGTGTGATGAGGCTGCATCAGTAACCATGTACATTTTGTCCTCTACTTTGTGACATATACACAAGACATCTTTAAAGCCTTATTATTACATAGTCCAGACTAAAAAGCAGCAGATTATTCAGTTCATCTGCAAATGTGACCACCTCTGTAAAACCCAAAGGTTTTGCTAGTTTGCTTGTCTAAAGTGTCCGGGTGTCTTAACACAATGCCAAAATCTTCCCAGAAGTGGTCGTCCCAGCAAATTCAAGAACTTGACAGCAGGTTTAGGCTTCCAAAGTTAATCTTACCAAACACTTTTAAACAATGACAGAGTGGACCAAACTGGAAGATATTTGCCCATAATGCACACTGTGTGGGGTAAAAACCGAATACCAGTCTTACAGTGATGATGATACGGGCAGGACCCGATCACCTTGGAGTCATGGAGTCGACCATAAATGCCTCTGAATACCAAAGTGTTCAAATGACAACTGTGAGGTCAAGATGAATTAAGATGTTGCAATGGGAAATTCAGTGTCCACTCTTCACTGAAACAGCTTTGCAGGACCTAAAGAGAGCTGTGCATATACAAATGCCTGTAAACCTCAATAAACTGAAGCCGCAGGATGGGACAAAATTCCTCTGCAACAGTATAAAAGAGTGATAGAGTTATACAGAACACTATTACTTCTGCTTATTCGTGCTAAAGGTGGACTACATTGAATCCTGTGATAACTTTCCTTTTTTAATTACATATTTATCACTTGGTCAAAGCATATATGATAACACAATATTTCCCTCAACCTTTTTGTACAAAAGACAGCTGGATAGTTAACTTTTGCCTCTTTGCTACTTTAGTCTAGCAAGTAACTAAGCAGCAAACACGCTGCAGAATGACTTTATACCATTGCTTACCCTCAAACACATAACAAATGATGAGTGGAATTGATTTTCTGAGGAAATGTTGTTGCTGAATGCTCAAAGTTAATGCTCAAAAGGACTGTGCCATGGGACTAAGCCATACAGAGTGGAGCTATGTGCTCTTCTGACAAAGTGAGCAAATTAAAAATATTGTGCAACTCAGTAACAAACCCTTCCAAGTTTCTTGTAAAATTTATCCTATATAGTGCTTTTCTATGTTCAGGGAGAAATCAGTGAAGTCATCGCTGCCACTAAGAAAGAGCAGTAACATTTTATGATTAACTCGTTCGTGTGTACCAGAGGACTTTACCTTAGGTAGACAAGGCTGACAAGCATCACAAATTAGATCCCTGCAGCTGCTTCAGCCTTATACTTGAGCAAGCCAGTGATGCCTTTACTATTCAATCACTGCAAGAAAACTACCTCAGTGGTGGCAAATATAATTTGAAGGATGCATTTACGAGTGCAGTGTAGAATGAAATAAAAACAGACCGGCACATTACCTCAGCGGCTGCAGCTACTCAGCAGCAGTATTTCCCTAGAAATGGTTGAAAATGTTAAGCTCACGGCAAATAAAGCCTTAGTCAAATACTCTCATGTGCAAATAGTGGATTCATTACAGCTTATAGAGACAGTTGACCGGCTGAAGAAATTCTCCAGTGAATGGATAAATGACTTGAACTTTTCAAAGTCACGGTTGTAAGGGGGCTGAGAAAGGAAGATGTGGTGATTGAAATCACAAGAATGGGGAGGAGAGCAGGAAAAATAGATTTGTTTGAGGCTACACCGAGAAGAATCTTCATCTTGCATTAAGAGCGCTGGACCTTAAGGGTAAAAATCTTTAGTGCGGATCGCAATTCGATGTCTCAGTACAGCTAAACTAGTATTAAGCGACGCAATTTGGTGATAACAGAGAAAAGCGTACATCTTTCTGCTTTTCCTTACTGGCTTTTATTTAGCTGCTATGTCTCTCTCCAACTCTTTGTCCTCTCTTCCTTTATATCTGTTCTTTCTCTTGTGCGGTCACACAAATGAAAACAGGACTGTGACTGCATTGCGGTCAGGAAAATGAAGACCATACGAGTGCAATGAATTGTTCCACTGTCCCCCTCCCACCGCTTTTGTTGATGGGCCATGGGAACCTTACAAACAATGGGAATGATTGGAGGGATGGGGGCTGCACGGAGGAGGACAGGAAACAGAGAACAGGAAACCATGTCCTCAAGGAGACAGAAAAGAAGTGAACATGCACAGACTGAGTGGAGACTGTGGTCAAGTTGTAGAAATTGTGGAATGAAAACCTGGAAGCTTGCCACGCAGCTGAAGGTTAAAGCGAACTGAAATTTGGCCGCTGGAACTGGAAGGCTTTTAACAATAAATCTCAAAAACACACATGCATTTACACACACGCACACACACTTGAATGTCATGACCTCTTTTCCAACCCAGTTGGCAATCGCGTTTTAGGTATGCACTTGCCAACATACAGCGTATCTAGTGGCTGTGATCAATATGCTCCTCTTTGTGACTGTGGTTAGCATAATGGCTGAATGATTAGTCGTGTCCTGTAATACACATCTGCACCTCAGTGACACTCTTTGTGTTCATTAGCTGCTGCAGCTCGTCTCTTTAGCATTCACAGAGCTGTGATGGATATGTGGGCTAATCAATGCACGCTCTCCTTGGCTGTCATCTACAATTGGAGCATATGCCAGCCACTCAACCTTAAAGGTGGACAGTTGTCTGGCCCTTATGTCACTGCATGCCCTGTGTCACAATACGGAGTCAGCCAAGGAGCATCCACTGTGAGTTCTGTGCCAAAATCTGTCTTATTTACACTGTGAATACATATACTTCAGATCTAGTCTTGCGTGAATAATCATTCTGCTCCTGTTTTCGAGGTAATAGAAGATTTATGTGTGGTTTCCTTCCAAACTTTATTCCTGATTATTAATCTTAATGGTTTTTACATGAAAAACAATACATTTCGTGAAATGTTTGCACGGTGGAGGATGAAATATTGATTTCTGGCATAATGTGACATAAAGACTGGAAAACTGTTTGTTTAAGAACAGCTATACCGGGCTTGTCATGTCTGGGTCAGAGTGATTCAGACAACTGGTCTTCAGGGACAAACCTTGTCAGAGTGGCAGATTGGAAATGATTTACTGAACAGACTGCTCTTTGCCTCCTGGGTCATCATCCATATGTTTAGGTTAACTGGGCACAGCTTGGTTGGCCATATATGGACAAACTTTCTTTCTCAAGTTTGGCTGGTCAGTGCATAAACATAGGAATCATCTGCTTTACGATGTTTCTCCATTTTCAGGAGAAAACAGGGTTTTCTGGACATTTATGAGTGTACTTCCTCTGCTTTAATATTGTTTCCTGAAATCAATCCCATATGTAAATACACACAGGAGAGACTTTTGAGTGTATTACTCATACGAGGTCTGGCAGCTTTACAACGGAGCCAAAACGGCTCAAACCAAGCGACATCTTAGAAGTCTTTTTTTTTTTTGTTTTCTTTGGCTCTCACAGGATAAGAGTGGAGCTCCGCATTTAAGATGCAAAGCCATCCACTAGAAAGCGAGGCTGTTTTTGTTAAGAGCCCATGGGCTCAGGTTGCATATCTGTTTGTAGAGGCCAAACTAAGCTGGGTTGTTTATAACCATCACAGGTTCTGCAAGGGAATTTCAGCAGCAGGAAGGATATTGCTGTTATTGGCTTAAATATTATTCATGGGTTAAATATATATCCTTGTCAGCTGTGAGAGGCTGGGATGAGAGAATGAAATGGGAGGCACATTGAGGTCATACTGTACGAACATGTGGTATCAATGGCAAAACAGTACAGTTCTTCTGTTACATGACACGGACCACACAGGAAGTTCAACAAAAAGAGGTTTCCTAAGGTTTTTTTTTTGGAAAATATGCAGTCCTTGGTATTGACTTTAAAGCAATGCCCTAACTACTTTACCACAACCCCATTTAGACATGTGATCCCTCCACAGTGGATCAAATCTACTACTAATCTTTAAAAAAAAAAGGGCAGAGCACAACCGAAAATCATTTAAGGTGCTCTGAAATCTAACACAATGCTGAAGTGTTACTGCACAGCCACTCTGTAGAAATACCTGTTCACAGGGTCTGTCCCCAGAGACGAAACCAACAGAAGTAACAATGAAGTCAGTCTGAAATTAGCTGTTGTTCCCTTTATCCCAGTAAAGACTAAATTTATACGTATTCATATAAAGACTTAAAGAAAGTGCCTTGGGCTTTTGTAGCTTGTAACTGTCAAAATTGGTCAAATTAGTGAATGATGCCAGACTGGGCAGCAGATTATAAATGCAATTTTGTCTTTAAAATATTTTAACTTGTCTGTTAACTGTTACTGTCCCTTAAATGAGTTTAAAAAATTGTCCGTATTTTATGTTGGCTGTACTAAAAAACATAGTTAATGGTTCTCTAGGAGTACTGCCCTATAAGTATTCTTATACTATGTGTGTGTGTTTGTTCTGCAATCAAACAGATTGTATCAAACACACAATTTAAAACTACCGATTTATTGAGAGTGTACAACAGACGAGAACAAGTGTGTAATTTATTTTGTTTGCATGCCCGTATGTGTAGGTATGTGTGCAAATATGTGTGTAACACCAAAAAAAACAGACTCATTATAAAACCAATTAAACCCACCTTACTCTCATTATGAAGCTGTTGGGCTTAAGAAGAGATTGAGGACCTGTTGTACTCCCAGAGGGCTTCTGCCTGGTCAGGCCTGCTTTAGATGATAAAACCACTTTTAAATCCGCTGAAATCAAACACCACAAATCGGTCGCGATGGGTCAGTATTTTTTTCTGAGTTCATCCCTGTATCCCTGGCCCCTGGTCAACCTCATTATACACGGCTCGGTATCTGACCTCTAAGCGGTTGTGCTGGGCTTTCTTAAACATTGTTTCACAACAGAAATGTTCACATTCTCTGGTTTCTGTTTGTGCTGCTATTTATGAAAAGAAGAGTGTGGGAAAAATAATGTAAACTGGCTCCATTACTGTGTGGGATTTTGATACGGGAGAGGAGGAATAGGATAAGGAGGAGGAGGAGGAGGAGGAGGAATTGTAGCTAGTGCAGACAAGAAAAGAGAGCAAAAACAGACAGTGAGCGAGCGAGAGCGAGAGAAAGAAGCTTAGTTCTGAACTAAATCTGTCTTTGAAATAACTATTTAAAGGATAAGATTGTGCATGGTGTTGAGTTATTAACAATCTGACAGGTGAGAGACAGCAACTGTCCTCTTATGATCTGGGTTTAAGAGGCCATCCTATGTTGCTATTGTAATTGCTACTTTGGTATTAACATAGAAGACAATGGCATATCTTTTCTTCCCCCCTTCCACCAGCCACATACACCAACAATCAGACACACCCGCTAGCACATATTTATGCCCCCCCCCCTTTTTCATTCTTGGATGGCAGAGCTGACGGTTGGAGAGGCACAGCTGCCTGGGAAGGTGGAGGCATGATTGATTGATGAAGTTTTGGTGCCCAGGGGATCCAATCATGTAATCAGTTTGTATTGATTGACTGTCCCCATTGAGAGACTGCTGAGGCTCTGCCTCCATGTGTGCAAGCTAAGCTTGGCACACATTCAAAATCTTCTGCAGTCAGATTTGATTTGGGTGGCGGGGTCGCCTAAGTCCACGTGGTGGGATCCATGCAGGGAAGTCTGTCATAATCACACTGCAGACGTTCCAAACCGCACCCACAATTCTCTGCTCCAATTCTTCATTATCTTGTATTTATTTTAATTATTATGATTGAGAAATTAATTCAGCTTTACTGTAATTGCATCACATGTTTAATGATCCAGTCTCCTTGGAATTTAAATGGGGCTTCCACCTGGGTTTGCATAGCTAATGAGACTTTTTCCCCCCTTGCCATTTTGTTTTTTTTTCACCCCAGACTCTCTCGTTTCGCATTTCTGACTTCTATTTCGCTTGTCAAGTTAGCATCACTTCAGTGATGCAATGCACATCATTCCTTTACCAGCATTATTAAAAAAAAGGGCTTTGTGAGTGCAAATAAAGGTATTTTTGTAAAATAGAAGATTGAAGGACAGCACTAAGGAGAAAGACAAACAAGACAATTTTTGTCTTTGTGACAAAATGATGAAAAATGAACACTTTCAATATATAACTAACACGTAGTTATATTGAGAATAATAATGGCTTTTTCAGCTAAAAGCTCTTCTTAAGATTGACAACATCCATATCAGTAAGCCACTGTTTACAAAGACAGACCTGCTTATTTGTTTGCTTTACCGAAACAGCACACCTTGTTTGTTGGTAGAGGTGGGAGAAGAGAATCGAAACCGCTTCACCAGTGGGCATTCATTTTCTATGCTTGCATTTAATGAGCCCCAAAAGATTTCTGTCTGAAAGTCACTCCAAAGTCAAATTAAGGCCGAACTTGCTAAACACGTTTCAAAACTCAGATGCGTCACTGCTTTAACCTCAGGGGTGAATGTGGGTCAGAGGCGCAATAACCAGTTGGACTACTGAATGAGAAGCAGCTAATCTGTCTTTCCCTTTTCTTCCCCTCAGTCTCACCACAGGCTGTAAATGTACCTCGTCTTGGTGGCACCGGCTGAACACACTAGCGAAACTATTGCAAAGCGCTACAAGTCAAGAATGTAAATGAAGGAGAATGAAATAAATGTAAAGCATCCACAGACTCTCCATCTCAAATACCCACACCTAATTTATTGTGTAAGCTTTCAAACACACATTGGGAAATCAGAGGTAACTGTTTAGGGAAAAACAAGCTGTGACTAAGCTGTGAGACAGACATTTTTGAATTTGCTTACTTGCTGTCTGAGAGCTAGATAAGAAGATCAACATCAATTTCATCTTGGCGAAATCCACAGCTGTGATGTTTGGTGCCAAATGTTAGCTTATTATGAAGCCTGCAAAAACTGGCGCTATTAGCCAAGCGATGTGAAAGGTGCTTTCAATTACTTAAGCCTACTTAAACATGTTTTTGGAGCATAGCATAGAATATAGCACATAGAACTATAAAATCAACAGTTACGTACTTCTTTCCTGATCTACAGCTTAGCAGGTTGACTAATCTCTCAGATCTATCAGGTTAAGTTTGTTTGGTGTTTAATGGTGTTTAAACACAATTAAACCCTGAAAAAATCCTTTTTTTGTGCTTTCTAACTAGACGCAGCTCTTTAATGTAACAACTGATCAACTGCTGGAATGCCTGCTCTTTATTTCTCCTCTTTGAAGACATCGCTGAATTAACAGAGATTAAATTGTTTTTGATCTCCTCATTGACTGTACCTACTACTTAAACATTTCCTTTGCATTTAATTTCAAGTTGTTCTTTTTCATTTAAAAGTTAACAAGCTGCTTTGTCTGTCCTCTCACATAACTGCCTTTTTAGATAATGAGCCGATGTTCTAATGGACCGCTGGAAGGGAGGAGCATTTATTTACAACTGATTAGCCATTAACAAAGAACAAAGCGTTACTAGCTTGTATAGTTTGTACGGACCTTCATTACAGTTGTATACTCTGGAGAAATGCATTAAGGGTTATTGCATTGCATTTTATTGAAGTCGTTGTACTGCTGTGCACCAAATGGAGCCAAGAATGGTTTCCTTTAGTTTTACAAGTTAAAGTGGAAAAACATACCAAACTTTACACATAACAGTGGGTGATCATAAAACTGAAAGCAAAAAGCATCGCGCATATTTCTTATAATGCTGACATTTAGTTTTCTTTCAACAAAACATAAAAAGCAAACAAAATCTTACATAGTAGAGAAGAGTCCTAACTCTACAAATGTACAGTAACCATTCAGCCAATGTCTCCGTGTTTGTTTATGCCTCTGCAGATCAGGGTGGACAGCCCTCTGGAAGGAGGAGTGGTGTACGAGACAGTGACTGTGATGAAGGATAGCAGCCCCATCCTCCGGGACATGGCCTTCTCCCTGGACAGGAACTCTCTCTATGTCATGTCTGACAAGCAGGTGAGGAAACGCCCTCATATTGGTGCTGCTGTCAAGAGAAACACTGGGAAAGCAGAATGATGCAGCAACACATGAGGCTGTCCTTCAGCTGGAAGCCCACAGGTTCAAGCCCCTACGACAGCGAGTGTTCGGCATGCTGACATGTCCTTGAGTTAAACACAGCACGTGTAGCATGAAATTTGGAGTTTTAGTTAGGAACGTTCAGTATGAAAGTATTTTTGAAAATTGTTTAGTGGAAGCTGTTTCAAACAAAAATATTAATAATAATGATTAGATTAGGACAGAGGGCCAAAACAAATAAATAATCCTTGTATTTTTCGGGCTGTTGCAAAAAGTAATGTTCTGCACATTCTGTTAAGATTCGTAATTCTGCATGGAGCGTTGGAATCGGAAGTAAAACAGTTTCAAATCAAAAACATTAAACTATGCTAAATTATAAACTAATACTGTTTATTTGGAATTGAAGCAGAGGATTATGACTTGTGACAAAACAATAATTCCCTTACATTCATGAACTGTACGTCTACAGAAGGGATTGTTAAATATGCAGACTGTGTGTAAGAGGATGGACCACTGCTCCAATTACTTATCCAAGCGAATCGACTTACAGCGCATGCATCTTTTGTACGCGACACACACACACACACGCACGCACACATATCCCGTACAAAACCAGTGGCGTTTTTTTTTTTTTTCTGTGTGGCTGTATTCCCCCTCATCTGCTCCTCACTTGGCCCAGCATCACAGAGGCGAGCAGTTGTTGTCGTTGTTGGACGATATTCTCTGCACTCATTGGAGATAAGAGTGAACAGTGGTAATCACTTTCAACTCCCATCAAGTGATTATTTTGGCGCGCTGGCATGCCACTGTGAAATGGGATTAGGT
>VUQR01001620.1:49327-61615 GCA_015108515.1 Hemichromis elongatus | reverse complement strand
ACCACTGCTCTCAGTTGTCTTCTGACTGCTGGAATTTATTGAGCCTGTGTCACAGGACAGAAAGCCAAAGGGCAGTGGGACAATTGCAGTTGTGTCAGTTACATCAGAGTGGCTCTGACTCTTTTCTGAGAGCTTGAAAAACTATAAAAAAAATCTATAAAAGCGTCAAGTTTAAGACAAAACATAATGTCATTTGAGGAAGAATAGAGACAGCGTTGTGTTGGGTGCCGTCTTCTAAAACAAATCAAGGCAGCTCTTCCTTCTGTGTGATAGACTGGAAGAGACAGGGCATAACTTATTGATGAGCTCTGGTCGTTCAAGGAGAGACACATGCTTCCTTCAAGGAGATAGCCAGCTATTCTCTTCACTCCGCCTTCAGTGACGCACAGTAACAGAGCAATAACCAAACCCTGCTTCGCCTGGCATTTTCTCTCAATATTAGAACAGCTTTGGCTTTGTAGCCTCCAGGAGCTTGAAACAGAGTAAAGCCTTCCGCTTTCTGTCTTCCTCTCCATCGTTGCTCAGCTTTCCCTTTAGACTTCCCCGTATCATGGGTAAGGAATCCCCCAGGGAAAGGGCTTCACTCGCAGATTTCCCACATTTCCAGTAGATCTCAGAGATGAGAGATTTTCAGATTCCTGGGAGCCAAACAATACAGAAATGATGTGGAATGAGGAGCGAGGCACAGACAGATTTGGCTGAGATCAGCCGACCCTTGTGGAATAACAATGAGCCCCTCTGTCTCCTGCCGGGTGAAACATGCAGGGTTAGCATGATGATGAAGAGTGAGGATCGTGTGTGGATGTGTGTGTTTTTGTGTACATCTGTGCCCTCACCAAAACACCGCTTGGAAGCCATTATTGATACGGAAAAAAAAATCTTCACGGCAGTTAATCTTTTTTTTCTCACTGTATGCCTTTAGTTTGATCATTTCTAAGAATAGAAATGCTCAGAATCCAAACACACTAAAACCTCACTGAATGTCACTCTTCAGTCTGTGAAGTGATGGCTAAGGCTTTAAACCTAAAAGAAGAAGAGGGGGGAAAGTGCTGCAGGGTTTTTCCAGAGCAATCTTTCAAAGTGCCACTCTGTGAAATGTAAAATCATCGCTTGAAATCCAACCCAACCATTTCTTTGTTTACCTGTGCCTATCTATTAACCCTTAGCTGTATGTGAGAGTACAGTGTACCAGCGTTTCCCAGCCTATTTTTCGGGACATTCCCCCAAAACTCAGACGCTTTTACAGACACATCTATCATGGTCCAAATGTGTTCGTTTGAATTGTTTCTAAACTGCGTGAATATTGATCAGCAGCCACACGGTATATCTTTCTTTGTTTGTGGATAGATGTTGTCATTGCAATTTAAACAAGAAACACTGATCTAAGATTGCTTGTATTTATGGTATCCTTATTTTTTTCTTTTGGTAGTTTGCATTCAATACTACTGTAACACTTCCAGAGTTTGCAGCCGTTTATCAGCACTTATCCACTAATGAGCTCAGGTGTTGCTGTGCTGTTAACACAGGCTGGTGGGTGCCCTGTCTTGTGAAGTGACTGTGCTGTGCTGGTGATTTATTACTTCTTCTGACAAAATCACACTAATCTGTTACCTCATTTATTTATTGCATTATTATGAAATCATTTTATTCTTAATTAAGTTACTCTATCATATCTAAATATACAACCTGACAGCTGCAGAGTAACGTTTGAGTTATGAATTATTCTGTTTTGGAATCACAGCAGCAAGAGTGCTGAAAAGGCCACGAGAGTTTCAAACAGAAAGCTCTCTCTATAGTTTGTTGCTTAAAATAAAGACAACATTAATATACTGTATGTAACGTGTTTCTGTGTGTACAGTCAATAAAGTGAAGAAAGTAAATTCAACAGAAATCTGCATAGCAATGTTAGACAGACTTTATTTTTTTCATACCCGCAAATCTTTTGAAATAATTTGCACAAAATATATTAATATTGCATATTTATGCTTTAATGTAGCACATTTTTAAAACAGTTATAGTCATACTGTAGCTGGAAAAGTGTTGGATAGGCCCTGAAATTTAATGCGATCAAGATATAGTCATGTGAGGATTGTGGATTTTTCCAAAGCAGACTGAGGATATAGGATGACAGCATCACAGAGGTCTAAAAGCCTGAATGTTCATCCGACAGCATTCGTAAAGTTCCAACAAATCCGGATGAAAGTGTTACAGAGATAGTGAACTGGTCAGATAATAAGGTTGAGCATTAGCGTAAGGCCATCCCAGATGTTGCGAGACGATAAAAATTTTCCCAAAGCTAGAAAAGTGGATGTGATCGTCAGCCGATTCTACCATGGTACAATGCTCAAAAGCAGCCAGAATGAGATTTTGCCTCTGGGGAGAAGGGGCATATTTATTGGTTTTCTGTGATTGCTTGAAATGAAGAAACACCACAAGAAAACAATGTAAACAAAAGCTTGATGAGAAATACTAAAAACTGTTGTTTAGTCATGAATAACTTATGAGGATCTACAGCACACGGAACATGAACTGAGAAATTGTGCTTAATTTAAGTAAACACAATTGGATGCAGATATAAATTATGTTCTCATATGAACATTGCACAGATTTTCCTTTTCTTAGCCATATTCCAAGATAAACAGGTAGATATATTGAGACGCATTTGATATTCAGCAACAAAAGAAATTCAAATCCCATAAAAATTTACTGGTGTGGAAACACATATTCTTACCTTGTTGCGGTCAGTGATCTCCACCAGTGTTGTCTTCTCGTAGTTTTTCCAGCTTATTTTTTATAACTAAAAATATCTGAATTTCACCCTCCTCTTCAGCTCCCTGTTTAGCAAACTCTGAACCAATGACCATGTCTTGATTTCCCCTTGGACTGCCTCATTCTGTTTATCTGTGGGTGTTCAGGCCACTACAAAAAATCTGAATATTTAAATAAACAACAGCATTAGCTTGTGCTTTTACCTGCAGCAATAGCATGTCTGGTATTATGTGTGTGTTTTTGTTATGGTAAAATATTCTCTTTGAGACAACTACTCTAGCGAGAACTACAGTAACAGCAGTAATTCTGCAGATGTTACTACATCTGTCAGCCTGGGATAACTTTATATTAGTTTTGTCAATGCAATAGAGTCACAGCCACTCAAAATATTACGGTTGTGCAGCTGAGCTCAAAATGAAGGAAGAAATTGAAGTTGTGTTTGTTCTGAACAATGGTTATAGAGAAATGGCTTCATCATGGCACTGTGTTATTTCTGTGTTGGTCCTATAGATAATAAATAAACATGGGTGTAGCCACCAATCTGAGAAGGACTTCAAAACCTGCTCTTTTTAATGGCTCAGCAAAGGATGAGTATTACAGAAAGATCTCAGATTCCATGAAAGTCCATGAGAAAATGACTCCCGGTGACTCATTGTGTACTCTTAAGAAACGTTAGTCCCATTAGAGTAAAATAGAGTGTAAGCAGAGTATGCTTAAGGGTGTGGGTACTTTGTGATTATTAAGCTGCTTCTATAGGAGTGTGAAGCATTCTCTTTTGCTCAGTCAGATGCACATACCGCTGGCTGTTATGGCACAGTATGTGATTAGTTCTATGCAGAGTTTTGCAGATCCAAATCTACATGTTTTAGTGCCATCTACACATTACAAAGCTTAGTGGCATTGGTGCTGCTGTTCGTTGGCACTGAAGACAAAATTGCGAGACATAAACTTCATTATAAGTAAATTGACAACCAAGTGTGGAAACTAATTAAAGATGTTAACTGCAGCTAGTGTTTTTGCTTGTCATCTGCGCTTCTATTTATTCTGTTGTTTGTTTTACACGAATGCTTATTTGTGGTGAAATATGTTTTTTGCCTTTCCTGTTCATAGCAGCTTTTCACCCAAACAGATTTTTACCTGTGCAGTTTCAACATGATGTGCCAGATTCATCTAGATAGATAATACTATCAAATGTTGAGCAAGACGATCCAAGTAGTATCTTTGATTTTCTATTTTACATCAAGTTGTTACGAGTGGCTTAAGTGTGCAACAAACACAAGTGAAATCACATGGACTCCTGCATGTATGTATTTAACATGTCAATTAGTAAGTCAGTTGTGTAGCATTTTTCCTTTTATGCTTGCTGTCAAATTGTCAAACCCTAACCCTGGTGTCAGCCAGCTGGCTGCACCATGGGACACATGACCTAAAATGACAAAGTGACAGGAGGGTCAGCACAAAGTGATCTTGAATAAAATTCTATTTCGTTGTCTTGTTATGACCACCAAAGTGGACTTTATGCAACTGATATTTCTGAGGCTTGCTCTATTTATTGTTTTATTATGCGCAACACAACATGAGGGTTGGTGTACTGGAGGCCCTCCTGAATAGATGCATATCATGTAACTGTAATGGTGTAATTCGGCCAGTGACCGTTGTTGTGTTGTAATTTTCCTTTGTGCCCGCATCTCAAATATTCCTGTTTATATACACACACACACAGAGTTTATTATGTGTGTCTATATATATACACACACACACATACACACTCACACACACGACATATTGTTTGATCTTATTTGAATTCAACTCAGTAAGACCGTGCTCAGGTCAGTTCCACTAAATGAATCAAGCCTGATGTGCGGTGCAGGCTTCACATTTGATTCTCAGAACAGACAGTAGAAAACAGAAGATCCATAGCTCTCCCTTTGTAAAGGTCACACCGCAGACCAACTTTGTTAACTTAGATGAGCTTCAGTCTACAACAATTCATGGATTATTTCTACTGCGTCAGATATGTACTTGGAGCCCTCAGCTCCACCCGTGCTGCAAAATAATTTTGTTAATGGAATGCACCGAATGGATTCTGAACTGCTGGAAAAAAGGGAGAAAGTTATTTCGAAGGGAGCAGCAGATAATCCATTTTGCCAACACAGACCTGAGAGAGCACCCACTTATGCTATCAAGAGCACCGGAGACACTCTAATCCATAATCCACTCTTCATTTGTGATTGCTTACATCAGGAAATTGCTTGCATCATATGTCCAGACCCAGAATAATAACAAAGTATAAAATAGCTGGGCTCAGGCTGCGGCTCTAACTGGTTTTGTATGCAGGGGTGGTGCAAACGCAACAGCAGCTAATGGAGAGCTTATGCTTTGCCAGACATTCATGCATGGAAGTGGTGCTAGAAGTAGAGAGTGCAGCAGTCTGTCTTTTAGAAAGTGTTTCTGTCTCTGCAGAGTGGAAAATAGTACGGACCTATATATTATATATTATAGGTCCGTACTATATATTTTGGCTACAGTGTACTATACTTTATTGGTGTGTAAGAAAATCCTTTATAAAAGGTTGTAAACAAAAGTTAAGTATAAAGATTGCTGCAAAACTGCCTCTCAGATTTTGGTGTCCTTTCGAACAAAAAAAATCTGGCATTTCTTCATGTGGGTAAAACCACAGCACTGCATACTGCAAATTTGTGTCAGCAGCTAGAAAGAGAAAAATCTTGCTGTTTTCCTTTGGGATATTTTAGAGTGTGAGCTCTGACGAGGATTCCTTATAGTGCAAAATAGGCAAAATGATGAAATGGGCTTTGCTCACTCATCATCAACTGCTTATTATTTCATCATCGTTTTATTTGCATACCTGTGTTGGCCTTTTTTTCACTCCATGACATCAGTATAGTTTATCCACAGGTTGATGGTTTTTGGATAAAATTCTATTTAAGATACTGTCTACCCAGTTCAGAAGTGTCAGTATTTTAGTATTATGGATTATTGGTCAGTGCTTTTGAATTACTTTATTATCATTTATAGATATACGACTATGTGTGAAATATGATGATATAATAATATACGTGGCACCTCTGAGCAAATTTTGGTTTACTTTATCTCATCAAATTTTGGTAGCCACATCTATATCAAGTTTTAGAGGATACTTTGTATACAGACCAACATTTGCATATTTCTGTATGACTATTTTGGGTGTCCAGGTGGCCTTGTGGTTTGGGACACTTACACATATTTCCGGGTTCAGTTCTGGCTGGAAAGCTAGTAATGCATGTATGTCATTTTTGCTCTCCATTTATCCGTTTCCTGTCTGGATTTCTGCTGAAGATTAGAAGCAGAAATCTTAAAAATGTAAAATTAATTGTAATGAACTAAACAACTATATTGTATGATACGTTCATTAACATTCAGTGTTCTTCACAAATTTGTTATAGCTAAACCCTGTTTAAAAATATGCAACAAAACAACACTAAAATTTGTAGGGTTGTTTTTTGAACTGTTAAACTGTTCCTCTTGTTTAGGTGGCTCAAGTTCCTGTGGAGGCCTGTGAGCAGTACAGTACATGTGCTGAGTGTATGAGCTCTGGTGACCCCCACTGTGGCTGGTGCGTCCTGTATAACATGTAAGTCTGCCCACTTTATCTTCTCTCACGATCCCATACTCTCATCATAGCCTAGGGATTAAAAGCACAAAATTTGTGTATGTAGTCACATGATTTGTTGAGTTTAATATAACACAGTTATTGTACTCCATGGAGTTTGCCATTATCAACAGCTGGCAGGATGAATATAAAGCCAGGAAGTGGTTGCTGGCCAGTTTGATCCCGCCTAAATAGCGCTATTTGGGACAGCAGAAACTGCATGCCCACCAGATTTTATTGTCTGTCGCACAAGAGGAAAAGGGGTGTTTAATGGAGGAGGGAGGGATTAGCCTTACAGCCACAGCAGGTGTTCCAGCTGCACCTCTACATAGCCGGGGAACATTTTGGACCTGACGGAGCAGGCTTATCTCCTCCATCTTAATTATCTGACCCCAGGTTAGCTTGCATAATACCTCGATACGGAGCAAAGGGGATTCAGAAGATTAAAACCCTGTGTTTCTGAACCAGCCGTTGTGTTGAATCTGACCTCAGCCAGGGATTTACTGCTGTCATCATATGACGTCGTCATTTCAGCCAGCAATATCTTGATGGTGATCAGCATTATTTAAATTGCAGCTCTCTGTTTTATCAAACTGGGTGGAAAGAAGGAAAAAAAATTGTGCTTTTTAAAATCTAAATTACTTCATTAAACAGTTGGGGTTTTTTCTCCCTGAGTACTGACTTTGTCGGAAAGTCCCATTAAACTGTTTATTTAAATTAATGCCTTACACTTATCAGTGAGTAGATAGGCTGCTGTTCCCTCAAGTAACCCAAAGTGAATCATGATCTCTCACACTGCAGAATGAGACTACTTTGTTTTTCTGTCTATTAAATCCAGATTGGGGTCTTTTTCAGCTGGCTGAATGACTCTCTCAGTGTGTCACATAAACTGCTTTCAGGATCTCAGTTTCCTACCCCTGGCACGGTGAACCAAAGAACCTATCTAACAGAGTGTGTGCGTGGGGCGTTTCTGAGCATGCAAAGAGCCTGAAGGAAAAAGGGAACAAATGGTTCCATCAGACAAAACACGGAGGATAAAAGACGGAAAAATAAAAGGCAATGAAAGACGGTCAGAGATGAAAGCCGTTTTTTTTCAGGAGCACTTCATCTGATGAGCGGTCAGAAGGTGACCGTCTACACTGCTGTGGCTGCGGTCCGCCTCAAGGAGCCGAGCCAGCAACAGCTGTCACCACGTTTCCAATGCACCTTTATATCGTGTTGTAATTACAGCAGAGGCCTCAGTGCTCTTTGAGCTCTCTCAGGAGGTGCCACCCCCTCAACAGCCTCTGAGAGTGGATTAAGTACCTTCTCCCCTTGCTGCATGTGTTACATGTTAAAAAGAAAGAGATGATGGTGTACAGTGAAAATGCTCTCTGGATTTGCTATGATAGCTTAACTTTACAGCACAGATACACTTTATTAGTTCTTTTTAACCGGTATTTGTGTTTAAGTACAGCATAGAAACCGTATAGTCTGATAGATTCTCTCTGAGAGAAAACTGCTATAATGCCTCTATAAAAGATGGCAGTATCAATATAATCTCTACATCAAATCTTACATTTCTAAAGCTGGCCAAAAAAAAAAAAGATTTAAAGGTCCTTTCCACTTCTTGCCATTACTTAAAATATCTTTTTACTTTGCACTTCTCTCTTACGGGATTATTCTAAGGTCACAGTATGCTGCCAGCCCTTTCACTTTTACTTTTAATTGCCTGTTGGAGTCTGGGAGTTAAAGCTATTCTTCTATTGCTCAGTAATTTGCTCTGCACACAAAAAAGAGCAAAGTGAAATGTTATAGAGGCAACCAGCATCTCAAAGTCATTTATAGGAAATGACAAGTAGCAATCTTAACAAGCACTATCCAAAGTTACGGCTAATTTTAAAAAGTAATTGGACACAATTGGAAATACTTTTAAATGCTATATAAACGTGGTCTATATCTGCTATATATTATATAATATGTCTTAAAAAGCAGTTATGGATGGCTAAAGGTTTTATCCAAACTTGGATTTAGCCAAAGTAGCGGCACTGGCACTATGAATGGGAATTGGAAAGAGTTGTGTGATATGACAGAGGGGAGGAAGGTAGATATATTGTGTGCACAAGACTAGGTGGAAGGGAAGCAAGGCCAGGAGCATTGGGAGCAGATTTAAGCTTTTCTATCATAGTGTAGATAGGAAGAGAAATGGGGCTAATGGGGTAATCTTGAATGAAGAATATGTGAAAAGTGTTGTGTAGGTGAGGAAAGTGTCAAACAGGATCATGAGTTTGAAGCTGGAAATCGAACAGGTGATGTTGAATGTTGTCAGTGCCTATGCCCCACAGGTTGGATGTCAGTTAGAAGAGAAAGAGGAATTCTGGAGTAAGTTGAATGAAGTGGTAGAGAGTGTCCCCAGGGGGTGAGATTGGACTTCAATGAACATGTAGTTGAAGGGAACAGAGGGGATGAGGAGGTGTTGGGCAGGTATGGTGTTAAGAGAGGAGAGAAATGCAGAAGGAAAGATGATAGTGGATTTTGCAAAAAGGATGGAAATAGTTGTCGTGAACACGTACAACAATATAAGGAGTAACACAAGGTGACATTAAAGAGTGGAGGGGGCTGCATATGGGTAACCTGGATTAAATGCTGGAAGCTGAAGAAGGAAGAATGTTTTACAGAGTTCAGGAAGGAGTTGAGACAGGCTCTGGTGGATAAGGAAGATTTCTCAGATGACCAGGAAAGTGCAGCTGTAGTGCTGAGCCAAACGGTCAAGAAGGTGTTTGGTGTATCCAACTGACCTGCTGGTTGTGGAATGAGTAAGTGCATAAAAGAAAGAAAGGGGTTAGCAAAGACAATTTAGGACAGTCAGGAAGTTGAAGAAAGTAGAGAGGAGTACTGAGAGGCTAGGTATATGGCAAAGAGAGAGGTGGCAAAGGCAAAGTCTTATAATATGTTGTACATGAGGCTAGGGGAAGAAAAAGGACTTGTATCAATTGACTTGGTAAAGACTAAGCTCGAAAGGATGTGCAGCAGGTTAGGGTGATCAAGGACAGAAAGGGAAATGTAACAAGTAAAGAGTGTTTAGAGACGATGGAACCAGTACTTTGATTGTAGAGATTGTAAAAGATGAAGCTATAGAAGATGAATGAATGTAGAAAATGACCGCAAGACGGGGACAGCGGGAAAAAAGTTAGGAAGGAAGTGCACAGCATTAGTAAGGAGGAACTGAGGTGTAGCTTTGAAGAGGACGATAAGAGGAAAGGCAGTTGGACATACCTGTGAAGATACAGAGATTTCTAGGAGAGAGAGCAGTGGACTTTTTGACCAGCTTGTTTAACACAATCATAGAGAGTGAGAGGATGGCTGAAGGAATGAAGAACCAGTGTTCAGGTACTGTTTTTCAAGAAAAAAAGATGATGTGTAGAGCTATAATAACAACAGAGGAATAAAGATGATGACACTTACCATGAGGATATGGGAGTTGGTGAGCAACAGTATGGCTGAATGGCTGAGAAAGAGCACTAAAGATAGAATGTTTGGTTTGAGAGTGTTGATGGAGAACTATAGAGAAGGCCAGAACGAGTTGCACTGTGATTTTGTTGCTCTAGAGAGAGAATATAATAGGGTGCCAAGAGAGAAACTGTGGTAGTGCTTGAGGAAGTCAGAAGTTGCAGAGAACTATTTGAGAGTTCTCTGCAACTTCTGAGGCGGAGGACATGTATGCGGAGGACATGTATGAGGAATGTGAAACAGTTGTGAGGTGTGAGGATTTTTAAGTGATAGAGACTGTGTTCAGAGGCAAAATCACAAAAACTATAATTGCTCAAAAAATGTATATATCTATTTTCTGCCTTTACTGAGCACTTCAAGTACTTCAACGCTATAAGGCTATGTTCACACTACAGGTCTTAATGTTCAATTCTGATTTTTTGATCAAATCAGATTTTTTCTGTGTGGTTGTTCACACTACAAATAAAGTGTGACAGCAAACACGCTCTAGTGTGAACATGCGCAAAAGAAGATGTTACACACAACGCGCTCCATTTACGGAAGTAAAAATGGCGAACACAGGCCAGTTACAGTACGACCCTAAAAGTTTAGCTTGAATAAATAGCTTTTCTCCCCATGTTCTAATCAAGTCCAAAACTTCAGTTTCTGTCCATTGACTCGCTCCGTCTCCAGCTTCTGCCGCCATGCTTTCTCGTTTGTCTTCTCTGGCACTGATAATTGGCGTCTGTCTTGTGTCAGTGACGTAAAAGACGTATTTAATGCGACACAACCGTTCAAACAGCAGCCTCTTTCTAAAACATCGGATATGTTTCGGATTCAGTACCACAGATCGGATTTGAAAATATCGGATTTGTGCTGTTCACACTGTCATACCATGATCGGATATGGGTTACATAGGGTCAAAAAAATCGGATTTGTTGCGCTTTTGCCTGCAGTGTGAACGTAGCCTAAGTCAAACTTGCCCATTCACTTTAATCTTCCTGTCGTGTTTGGGTCAAATCTGACTGATTTACAAACTCCTTTGGCCTCTGACCTACTGATTGGCCCACTGAATGACCACTAATGGCCCACTGAACTGAATTTGGTGGTGAAAAATGAGAGCTGTTAAAACTGGTCGGTCACTTTTGAACAGGAACACAAATGTAAGGGGTGGGGTGCCATAAACCAGACGGTTAAGCATTTTTTATCTGCCAAACACGTTCATGCTCTGATGGATGCATCAGGCGCCATTTGGGGTTCTGTATCTTGCAGATCGGAGGAGCAGTGGTACAGTGGTACCTTCTGAGCAGTGGCGCGTGGTCCTTTAGGAGTAAAGGGCCGATTGACCAACAATAACATGTAAAACTTAGTGAGATTCAACACTAAGCTCCACCTTATTTAATAAATTTTTACCTATAACTTTCTGTTTCTCCACAGGTGTTCAAGAAGAGATCGGTGTCAGCGGGCAGACGAAGCCTTCCATTTTGCGACAGACATTGACCGCTGTGTGAAGGTTATTGCTCACCCAGACAGCATCGCTGTATCAGCACATAGTGTCCCTGTGAGTCTGCTTATCATTCCGCCAATCACTGCAATGCCACTCCACTCACAATGCCAGTGTTTATGAGCAATCAGCAGAAGTATCCTTGTTCATCCACATGTACAGTAAGAATAAGCCCAGGAGAGAAGATTAGTTTTGCGAGATGTGAATTGAGACAGAAGGTCCCTGTAGGGCATCCACTATATTTACTTTGATTTAAAAACATGTATTATGAGATGGGAGACAAATGTGAATGGGGGGAGAGTTGTTATTGTAGCGTACTCTGTCTGCCCCTCTGATGCATCAGCCAAAAGGTTGATTACATTTTCTGAAAGCTCTATTTAGCTGCTGTTTGTCCAGTAGCCAAGAGCACAGAAGACATTAGGAGGTAAAAAAAAACATTATCTCAAAAGGACTCGTGGGACATTTGAGGAAATGTACTTATTTGTTTTATTCCTAAGGAATATACTGTAGGAGATGATCAACATCACTTGTTGGTAAATGTGCAGCTGGAGTGAGAAGCTGGTCACCTTAGCATAGAAACTGGAAAATGCCCAGTCAATAAAAATGCAATACATAAATCTCACTGAAACAAATCTCGATTAAGTCCAGCTTTTTTCCTCCTTTTTGCAGTCTTAGTGTTAAGTTATATACTAACCATCTATATATACATTTACTATACTGGTACAACAGAAAATGTATATATGTGTGTGTGTGTGTGTGTGTGTGTGTGTGTGTGTGTGTGTGTGTGTGTGCGTGTGTGTGTGTGTGTGTTAGTATATGTACAGTTAAGCTGTGAGTGAGAGTAGTGGTGCAGTTTCTGTTATTACTTGTTAGTAATCACAGATGTGGTAGAGAAAGT
>VUQR01001620.1:29083-49307 GCA_015108515.1 Hemichromis elongatus | reverse complement strand
TTTTAAAGTTGGCATATTCTCAAGCTAGATATGATAAAATATACAGCTGAATCTGTTATATCGATGTCACACTGTTCGCCACCACTGTAAGTGTAGCAGTGTCCTAAATCTTTCCTGTCTGCTTTCTTCTAGCTTCTACTCGAGGTGAACAACGTTCCAGACCTTTCTGCTGGTATTACTTGTTCATTTGGCCAGCAGGCTGAATTGGAGGGTCACGTGAAGGGGAACAGGGTTATGTGTCTTTCCCCAGCCGGAAAAGATGTCCCCCAGATACCAGAGGGACAAGGTGAGCTCTGATATCATTGCGTATTGCAGATATGTAAACACAAAAAATACAGAATTAAGTTATGCACCACAGTAAACAGCTATAACCGATATTTGACGATGCCAACGTCAGTAAGGATTAATGTATCAATATTCTAGACTCTAACAAAAACACTCTGCTTTAAAGATTGGCTCCCTTGCAGTTTTTTGTTTAGCCAAAGAGTGTGGTGAGTACCAAGGAGCTGTAGAATTTCCTCTGAGCATTTAAAGTAATCCTTCAATTGAAGTTTCTGACAGAAGGTTTTCTCATGACAACAGCAATATGCCCTTCCAGGAATGCAGACACCAGGTGGCTCTTTACAGGAATGTGATAAAAGCATTAACTTTTTTCTTTTTGCCTCACTTTGACCTTCTCTTTTCACTCATTGTTTTCATTCTTTCACCCACCCTTTTTGTCTCTCTCATCAACTCTCTTACATGTTTTTCCACTCCCTCTCGCTTTCCCTTCGCTCACCACGCTGTGTCTGTGTCCCTCTCTCTTTAAGACTGGGCTGGGGTAGAGCTTCGTCTGAATTCAAAGGAGACGGGTCAAATGGTCGCCAGCACGGAGGTGAAATTCTACAACTGCAGCACACATAAAATGTGAGTTCAGCTGCCCCTGCACCCGCCAGCCCACCATCCACCCCACCCCACCCCACCCCGCATCTTTGATTTGCTCAATAGATGGAAGAGCACGACTTAATTTAGAGCAATGATGTACTGATTCTCCCAACCCTACTTAAGATCAGCCTGTTAGATAACCTTTGAGTTCAATTTATCTGTCAGGTTTAATTTAAATCAACATGATGCATTTGCCATGGCCTGTTTGTTTCGACTCTGGTTAAGCTGGCAGTTTGTGGGCTTACCGGTTGAAGCTTTAAATATCAGTTAACTGTCGCTGTCTGCCGCACACTCCTGTGAATTCAATACCGAATTCAATACTGTTCCATTCATCCTAGAAGATGTTTTAGGTCTGTGAACCTGTATCCAATAAAGCAAACAATTATTAAAGCTGAAGCATTCAGGATATACATCATGTACTAACTGCAGAGGATTTACCAGTACAATCATAGTAAATTTGTCCTTTATGACCCCCCTGTCTTTGGACAAATGACCCAGAGTTTATAACAAAGATTAAAGATCGCAGCACGTGGCAGGAGGACGGATCCTCGTTCTCCTCTCTGACAGAATCAGCAGTGTTTGGATCAGCTTTTTGTATTGTTGTTTTCTTGGTCTTTGAATTACTGCTTTAACACTAGCTGATCAGAAAATATTTTGACAGTTATTCATTGTTCATTTTCTATTCGATTTTTAAGCAAAAAAAAAAAAAAAAAACTTCAATTATTCTGAGGGTGCAATTTCTCAATGTGGATTTCCTGTTTTACACTGTTTCATATCAAAGAATTTTTGAGTTTTAAACCATTGGCGGTACAAAACAAGAGACAAAGGCACAACAAACTAAACAAAATAATAGAGAGAATAATTGTTAGATTAAACTGTAATAAGCTAATATTGTTTGTTGCAGCCCTTATACATATTCACACCTGGAAACGGCTTCACTCTAGACCAGCAGTCCCTGTCGGCTGCTTAAATAGATAAGTACTAGATTCACACCCCCCCTCTGACTTTATCCCAAGGGGCCCTGCCAGGGAATTGTGTTTGCCTCCAATATTAGACATAAGATATTTTATATTTTTAGCCTTGCTCTGATGCTTGAGGGTAAGTAAAATAATTTAAAAGTACATTATTTAAATGTCATCCAATATAAGCCTACTAACTGGGCAGGGACGCAGTTTTGACTTTGAGCCATTATGCAAATGTCTGCTGTATTTATCATAACAGTAGAATATGACAAGAGTCTTTCTTTGTGAATAACAATTACAAGCACTGCTAAAAAATGTGGATGTTATTAGGATGAAAGCCAATTAGCAGCATTTGTCAGCTTTAAAAGAAGTTAGCAAACACTTGATAAGTTTTTATAGTAACATTAACAAAACTCCAAATAGGGAAAAAAAATGAATTACTTTAAAGAACTTAAACATACAATGTGTGCTTTTTAAAAAAAAAAAAAAAATCTGCATGAGTCACACAGTATGAGCCAACACATGCTTTTTTTGAGGTGTTACTGAGATTTTAATTAATGTGCTTAAACATAGGCTTTACTTAACTGAACAGTGAATTACACCCAGCCATGAGTGACAAAAGCTAGCCACTTTGCCTAATTTTGGAGGAAACATTTGACTGATGGAGTATTCATAGTAAAACCCAGAAAATTAGCCCACATGCCACCCAGTCACAATGCTCTTTGACTGTGATATAAATGCTGCAATATAACCATATTAAGCTATTAGAAGAAAACAGTTGGAAGCTCATCACATCCGCCCCACACCAGTACGGCCTCCATTAGCAGCAGGGTGACCCTGTGTACTCCTGTGATTAATATTTCAGACCAAACACACTCCTAACCCAGCACCTCTTTCTCCCCCTCTACCTCCGCTACCACCATCACCTCAGCACCACATCACCCTCCATAATTAATTATCCAGTGTTTGCAGCACCCTGCCAGTCCAGCTCTATTAATGCACAACCCCCTGAATTTCTTTCTAACACATACCCACAAGCACACATTTTTATGTCCATACTGGCCCTGGGCAGCTAATTAATATCAAATTTTAATGAAGCTGCTCTACATTTATTGGCATTTGTAACTCACTATGAGCTGCAGTGTTGGAGTTCTACTAGTGTTTTTATAGTTTTCTCATGACTGCATCTCATTCAGTGGCACAATTTAGGATTAACAGACTGTGATAATGCATGGATCCTCTTCCTTCACCGTGGTAGAACTTAATTAGAGGCAGGAAAGTCAACAACCTCTCCAACAGAAGAAGAAGACAGACCCTAATCAGAATCTTCACAATTGCTTTATTGGTTTATGAACAGCTGTGTATCATTCATCTCTGTTGTATTAGCACTGCTTCCAGGTTTGTTTCACCAAAATGTGATTAAATCTCGTTGGATAGAATCCACAACTTAAATCCACAACTGACCGCTTGTTGTAGGTGACTGAATCCAAGCCAGAGCTGTTGCACAATTCTACCCGTCAAACATTCGGTTACTTTCCCTCCTGATTTTGTACACAATCCTGAGAAAGAAGATTAACATACTGTTTTGTTTTTTGTTTGTTTTTTTGTCAGCTAAACATATTCTGAAAAATAAGAAACAGCATAATAAAGTGAAAAGCTGTAGTAGTCAAAATTAGATGTAAGAAGGACACTGCGTCCTTGATACTAGTGCACAGGATTTTTTTATATTACTAGAATGAGTGTTTATGATTGCTTTAACTAACAGTGACATGTGAACTGCTTCTCTCCTACCAATATTTCAAGCTGAAGGTAATTCTTTGTCACGCACAAAGAAAAAAAACCTACATCCATGCTGCCTGAGGACATCTTCATAAAAGAGAGTGTCAAGATAAATTCAGCACAATCCTTCATTAGTCTCCCGTCTGCAGTCCTTTAAGAAGTCTGAGGGAAGATGCAGATGATGGGCAGGGTTTACAATCTGTGTAGATGCGGTAGTGTTGTATGGCACACTTAGTGAACAGTCTGTCAAAATGTGTTCATTTTGTCCTGCAGGTGTCTGTCCTGTGTAAACAGCACTTTTCGCTGCCACTGGTGTAAATACCGCAACCTGTGCACACACGACCCGAGCAGCTGTTCTTTCCAGGAGGGCAGAGTCAACGCCTCAGAGGTACATTCACATAGAAAGACTAGAGCAGATTGAAGTCTTGCTTTCAGCAACACAATTTTTCTCATGATAAACTTTTGCCTTAAAGGGCAGAAATCCAAGTAAATAAACACATTCTCTGCAAAGAATCATTAGGATTAAAACCTTGCAGCCACACCAGCGGCCTTGCAAAGCCGTATGATATGGTTTCGATGGTTCAGCTGCCCTAATATGCTAATTTTAGCAAATATCATCTTCCGCCTAGTTTTTTGCTTATTAATGGGCAGCACATAGCACAGTAGCAACGAAAGAGAATTAGTTTTTCAAGTGTTCAGTCATCAACCAAAGTGCTATTCACATTAAAAACAGATAAAAGCTGTAGATGACAGAATTAAAAAATTAGTGAATACTTTGAATCATTTTGCTCAAATCTCATGATAAATGGTCATTCAGGAACCTTTGTATAAATATGTATACAAATATTGTTGCCAATCCACCCTGAAGGATGTTAGATATTTACATGATTAGAGGAAATTGTGTACTACTAGTGATATGAAAGATGAAACTCAGAGGTTAACCAAAGACTCTGTTATCCTTATTAATCATGCAGCAGCTTAATGGCAATTAGTCAATGTGTTATGTAAGTAGTTCAGCAAAGAGCCACCTGTCTATACAATATAGATAAATAAATGATTAATAGAGTAGAAAAAAGGGTTGTACTTGATATGTGAATGTAAACAGGTGAGATTTAAACTCTGCAATAGAGTCTAGTTAACATAGGTAAAGAGGTAGTGAGTTCCTACAGTCATATATCAACGTTACTGTAGAAAAATGATGCATCATGTGAATGCAAAGTCTATTTGGATTAGAGATTTCTTTGCCCCAGTAATCCCCGAGTCATATTACAGATTCATATGGATTATGAGATATTAGGCTACATACAACAAACACACAGATGTGCATGCACACCAACATAGACTAGTATACAGAAACTACAATGTGTGTGTTTTAGATACACAGCTCAATCTGTCATGAAGAAGCCAACTTTGAAAATATCATAAATGATACCTGTATAATATTGAGGTTGTTGATGCGTGTTTACTGTAAAAAGTAAAATTGCAGGTCTTTGTATGTTGCTTTCACAGGCATGTCCTCAGCTTCTTAACTCTGGAGAAATTCTCATTCCGGCTGGTGAGGTTCGACCCATTACCCTGAAGGCCCGGAACCTTCCTCAGCCGCAGTCGGGCCAGCGGGGCTATGAGTGTGTGGTGAATGTGCAGGGTGTCAGCCACCGTGTCACGGCGCTCCGCTTCAACAGCACCAGCGTGCAGTGCCAGAACAGCTCGGTATGACCTCAAACACTCCCAGCGGGAGTCTCACAGCTGTCAAATGAGGCAGACAGCTTGGATGCTGTGTAGGCAAGGTACATAGGGTATATCAGCATCAGTGAATACTGCCTGAAGTGTCAAGCACACCGAGGCAAAAGTAGAGGAAAGTGAAAGTGATAAGGAATTGTGAAAAGCATGTAAGAGAAAGAAGGGGAGTAACAGGGAAGTAACAAAGGAGAGAAAGGGAATTTGTTGCATGGTAAAAAATGAAACACACCACTAAATGACCACATCTTAAAAACTGGATTTTGTGAGACTAACTTCTGTTAGCGGTTCTCGGAGGTTAGTTTGAACCATAATCTTCCCAACAAAGCCATAGGTTATAGAGGAGCACAGGATATTTCTTGCCCAGTTTTCTGACACAATAAAAATCACAGGATAAATTGCAGTGCAAAAGCACACCTTGCCACTCTGTGACAATGAATGAAAAGGCCATTTTTCTTCAGATGTGGATGATCGGCCACCCCAGCCTGGGTTTGCGTCCCTACATGTCAAAGAGTAGAGGAGCAGACAACCATGGCAGAAATGACAGATGGTTAAAAGCATTGTCTCTCTGCTGCCCTTTCATCCCCTCATTTTCCCTACTCTGTCTCTCTCTCTCTCTTTTATTCTCTGTGCGCCGTCTCTCTTTGAATTCCTCTCTCCCCCCTATTCTGCACACTTTCTTACTTTTGGTTTCTGCTTTTCAGTACATGTACGAGGGTGTGAAGATCAGTGACCTGGCAGTGGACCTCTCCATTGTATGGAACGGCAATTTCATCATTGACAATCCAGAGAAGATTAAAGGTGCCTCTGTCATCTATCACTGCCATACCAGAGAAGTGTAAAGCACTCAATCTGCAGGGCATAGATGGGTCATAGAGAGCACTTGAAGGCTCCTGAAGGGCCTTGAGAGAAAGTTCACAATAGCAGGGAGTGTTATCAAAGAGCACCCAATCACTTGTACACCTGAAGGGGTGAAGGATGATTTTTCATATTTGCTCAGCTTGGCTCTTACTGTTGCTTTTGGTTTCTTGTCCATCATCCTGCAAGGAAAGGTTCTCGTCAGCTGTCATGGTGGGTGGTACATTAAATACATCCCCGCTGACCAAAATATATGCATGCTATGAATTTTAACAGGCCTTGCTGTTATTTAAGGAAGTTTATTTACATGGGCATAAATAAAGGTTACTTACTGGAAAGGATGTAAAAGGCAAACTTCAAAGAAGGGTTTATTGGATTACTCATGATCTTTTTCTTAATCCTTGAAATAGGTCATGTGCATAAACATGCCTTAATAAATTATTTTTATTGAATACACATGATGACTATGCAGTTATTTGTGTTGATGACAGCAAATACCAACTCTTCTTTCTGTTGTCTTTGTTATTTGATTCATTTTTTTAGTTTACCAAATTGCACTCCCTGCTGGTCTAAATTTTGGTGCGAGTGCAGGATATTTTATAGGTTGAGATCGTCTTTCTTTTCATATATCACAGTATTGTTACACTGTCAACTCTGTTATCCTACAGTGCATCTCTACAAATGCAGTGCCCTGCGGGACAGCTGTGGCATGTGTCTGCGGGCAGAGAGGAAGTTCCAGTGTGGCTGGTGTAGCGGTGAGGGCCGGTGCACCATGAAGCAGCACTGTCCTCCCATCTCCCCTTACGCGAGCCGCTGGCTGGATCTTTCTGCCAGGAATGTCAAATGCACCAACCCACGCATCACTGAGGTCTGAGGCTCATTAGTGCACTTGAGTTTTCTGTTGCTGAGTCATTCTATTGAGTCATTTATGCATATGGTGAATTCAAATAATGCAAACACAGCTACGTAGTTAATTAAGCGGTTAGCTAAGAATGAAGTTAGTTTAGAAGTGGTTTCTGAGACATGGGTACAAATTTGTAGTAGTTGTGTGCTTTTTCTGCATCTAATTTTCAAGATTCAGCGATTTTTAAGTAAAGGTTCGATTTAATTTCTTTATAAAATTAGACGGAAATAGGCTAGATTTTGAGAAGTTACTTTCCGAAATCAAATCTTTTATCTGCATAACACCATCCGAAAACCACATGCCAGACACCTTTTTAACAAATACAAGTAGTTCATACTGTACATATCAATAACTAACTCTAATTTTCTCTGTGGCCAACTTCCATTTTTTCTTCCAAGTGCCTGTTTACCTGAGCCTATCTTACATTTTGTTCCATACCAGTTGAATACCCTAAGTGCTTGACAGCTAAACGTATTCAGTCTGTTTAGAAAGTGATGATGGATCTTTTATGTCACAAACTCCTGTTCATTCTCTTGAATGAGGCGCAGTGGGTCAGGCACAGCGATGCAAGGCTCTTCCACTTCAAAGAGCCGGGAGCCTTTGATGTCCCTGTCACATTATTGGGGTTTTTGAAGGAGCTGCAGCCGAATGAATCAACTACTGAGCGCAGCTTGGGAGTGGAGGGAGTGTTGCTCCGGCATTGCTCCTGTTCTGTTCTGTAGGTCCAAAGGTTTCCTGCTGGGATGGTTAACTTGACACTGGAAAGGGCTGTGAATAGGTTTTCTCAAGGCTTTGTTATTCACTGCATTATTCATTAAAGTTTGCTTGGAATTATGGTGGATTTCAAGGTTTTCTGAAGAGACCCAGTTGCTATGAAAGCTGAGAATTTCACACACAGACTTATGGTATATTTACTTAATATTTGCTTCCCAGGAATAAAGAAAGGCTACACAGATCCCGTTTGAAGTTTTTAAGTTGTGATTCTACTATTCTACATATCATGAGACAGTATTTCTTGATCAAAATAGTTATATTTTAAGGCAGTGCACAAGGTCAAATTTTTAGTAAGAACTTAAAAAGTGTTTGCATTTTCTAAAAATTTTAATTATCTCTATAGCATCTTTTTCTCCTGTATGGAATATTGAATGTGCACATTATTTATGTGGAAAACGATATACAAAAATGATCCAAAAAACATCCAAATAATATTTATTTAATTCCTCTCTTCTATTTAGGTGAACCCAGTTGCTGGACCTTTGGAAGGGGGCACACTGGTGACAATCCAGGGCTTGAACCTAGGTCTGTCCTTCTCTGAGCTGGTTGGTAATGTGGAAGTGGCAGGAGTGCAGTGCACACCACAGGAGGAGGGATACATCACTGCAGAACAGTAAGAGAAACTCCTCCCCTCCAGTACTAATAAATAGTGCTGATATAGTAATATTAAATAAATGCGCGCACTCTCTCTCCTTCTTTCTACAGTACATATTTTCTTTTCTCAAAGACACTAGGACATTTTGAATAAGCTTGATACTCTGTGATGCCTCATCAGCTTGTAGGATTGTCTGCATGGGTCTTTGTATTGCTCTGGTGCAGTCAGAGCCAAAGGAAGAGACAGTCTTTGTGTCGTTGTCGTTATAAGGCTGTCGGCACAGCTGTAATTGAAATGCGTTGCATGTCGCTGACTGGAGGGACAATCTGTTAGCCATGTGTTTCTCTCACAGCCATGTAATGCAATTGGGCTCAGGCTGCAGGGACTTTATTTATATCCTTCTAAAAAAAAAAGGGGGAGAAAAAAACATGCCAGCAGAAAATTGGAAAACTCACGTGATGTATGAATAGAAGGGTTGGGCAGGGACGATTCATTGGGTGCTCTTATTGTATCGCAGGACAAGTTTCTTGTGCAGAGCTGTGCATTTGGCAGGGCCATTCATTTGGCACAAACAGTGCTTTAAAACATGGCATTACAGCTGTTACTACCATTAATTTCAGCGTGGGGTCAGTTGCTATAATGACTTATTCATAGCGTACTTTATCTTATTGACCTGACAGGCAATACTGATTTATTGAAGAATCCACTATGTTGTCATGGCAACCGGAGGTAATGGTGGGTGGCAATCGTGCTGGAGATGGGGAGGGGTGTAGTTTATCATTTGAGTTATACTGCTGTTATAGGTTTCCCATTTGGAAGAAAGATGGGCTTTTGTATTGACCCACAACTTCCATGAAAGTCTACCTCAATCACATCCAGCCATCTTCCGGGAGTGCACTTCATAACAAATGTGATGCAGTGCAGTGATTCTTCTGTGTGTATGCCTGGATGCTGCTATTACTATTATGCACGATGCCTGTGTTTTTGTGCACCCACACACATTTTGTTTTTTTACTTTTTTGTCTCGAAAGGATTGTATGTGAGATGTCTGCAGCTCCTGAAGGAAGTACTCCTGGTCCAGTTATGCTGTGTGTTGGCGAATGTAGACCCGAGCTACGAGCACAATCTTCCCAGCTCTACTCCTTTGTGGTAACTCTGACGCTGAAACGCGTGTACATTGTCCGTTTTTTCCCCCAAAACAAACGTGAAGTTTTTGCATGACTGTAGGTAAAAGCTAACCAGTTCGATCAGTACAGGCAACTGCAATCATCAACTGGCGAGGAAGAGAATAAGACTCTCAGTGCATTTTAAGTGCAGCACAGACTGTGCACAAGACAGTTTAAAAAAATAGGACTTTATAGGAATTGGAAGGACTTTTCAACTGTGGTATTTTTGTTAATGGCTGATGAAAGCAATGTTGTGGTTTATTGCTCTTTATCCCAAAGAGGGCTCTGTTTCTGAGCATGTGGTGTAGTGTTACTCGATTTTAAAATAATTATAGCCGTGATAGTCAATAAATTATTAGACCTTGGTTTACCTTTTATAACAATTTTGCTCTTAACTCTTTAGTTCTACAGAGACTTACTGAGCCAAGGCTGGAAGAACAGGGTTTATCAGAATCACACAATTAATAAGACATATCATACTCTGTGTTGGAATGTATGCTAAATGAAACATGAGTGATTTTCTTTGTCTTCCAAAGACCCCTGCAATGTTGGCACTGACTCCAGGCCGAGGACCTGAATCTGGGGGCACCAAGGTCACTGTAGTCGGGGAGAATCTAGGAGCTGGCAGTACTGTTAACGTGTACTTTGGTAATCAGACATGCGAGCTATACAGGTGAGTAATATAACCCCTTGACATCATCTTAATCTCACATTAAAAATGATTCCTGACTCACAAACACTAAATTTAGATTGCCTCTGCACAATATTAAAGATTTAGCCTTGACTAATATCAATTAAAAACCGTATGAGGTCACTCTTTTTAAAAAAACACACCTTTGATACAATTATGTGTCTGTGCGTTAAATTAAAAGTCTTTGATGATTTGTGAGGAGATGATGAAACTCACTGTAGTGAGTTTTGTTCTCTGTGTATTTATAGATACCTATTTAAAGTTCAAAATTCCTCACATGCTAGCAGTCAGGTGGGGGAGGCAAGGAAGCCATTAATTTGAGCACCCTCTAATTACAGTGTTCCATCCCTAATGTGTCTGTAACGAGGAAGAGATGGGACAGACTATAATGAATCCTCTCCTCTCGCCGTAATGTGTATGGCTCATAGTGACGTGAAGTCTGCCACTGCAGCACTGAGTGGGCAGTCACAATCAAAGGCATGAATAAAACTCTCTTTTGGTAATCTCACCAGGAGGACCAAGTCAGAGATTGTGTGCTCCTCTGCTCCATCGGTGACTGGAGCGGGGCCAGTGCAAGTCAGTTTGAGTGTCGACCGCGCCAAGGTTCCTGGAAGTCTGACCTTTGAGTACATAGAAGACCCCACGGTACAGCGCATTGAGCCCCTGTGGAGCATTACCAGGTAACATAAAGCACTAAATAAACGCTGTTACTAGCCTGATCAGAGGAACATGTCACAATTTAAAAAAGTGCAAATGATGTCATGTTGCAAGTGACAGTTTTCATGTTGCAAAATGTGTTGCAGATGATGTATGTGTGACAGAGGACTTCGTGCACTTCATACTGAACTGTTTTCTGTCTGTTTTCTGAACAGTATTAAAATCATAAATATCTAACACATATAGATAAAATCAAGACCCACACACAAGTTGTGAATCTATGTGAAAAGTCAGTGGTATTGAAAAACTTGTGATTGTACTATTTGTGATTCACTTTTCTCAAAAAAAAAAAAAGGGTACCTTTCCCATAAAGTTTCCTTTAATGAAGCCTATAATGCTCAGTTTTTATTGATGCTGTCACAGAGGTGTTAATTTAATTTTATGGACCGTGGTAACAGTTAAAGTTTTGTGCTGGTTTATACCAAGAGCCGTTTTTAATGTTGTGCCCCCCTCATGCATGTAACCTGAAAGGATAAAAAAATAAAAACACTTTTCAACATAACAAAAAAAAAAAATCCAAGACAAGAACACAATATTATGAAATACAGATGTTGTTCCAGGACTGCACTGCACAGATAAGCTTCAGTACTCATTGACTGAAGCCCAATCCCTCTTGGCCCACCACTTGGCCCTAGTTCTCCCATTTCTTTTGGCAATGGAGACGAAGTAGTCCTTTAGTCCTCTAACCAGGGTGTAGAGGACAATTTAGAGGGCTAGAGAGCAACTACTCTTTTAATACCCAAAGAAATGGGACTCCTTACATTACAGAACAACACACACAAAGGCTCCGCATTATATTTGTTATAACTAATCATTTCTGACCAAAGTAATGTGGCGTTGGCTTTCTTTGTCAAGAAGCAGGTAATTTGGGTGTTAAGCTCCATTTAGTCCCATATATAGAAAATCATGTCACAAACAACTCTTCCGTGAATTGAAGCCAGTTTCGGTACAATGGGATTATTAATACGGCTCTCCATAGAAAGTCTCCTAGGAAATCTGAGAGTTTGGCAATACTATCAGGGTTACAGAGATATTATCCAGTCACTAACCACAACATTGTTATCTATATAAACAATCTTAGTTGAAAAAAAACCCCCAAGCGAACCATCTTTGACTGAAATATTCACGACTCTGTGAGTTTTATGCAGTTAATATTACAATAATGAACCTGCTACATGGACATTTCTATCGCAGTTGAACAGTGCACTACCTGGACTCTGCTAAATAAAAGATGGCACTTAATTTGAGTTAGGGTGGGATTACTCGGCACTACGTCCCTGCAGATTAGACTTCAGAGAGACACCCTGGCCCTCAGCCTAGTGACAGGAGGAGCTTTGTGGAGCTGCAATCAAGAGCCCTCATCATGAATGTGCATTCCCACTATGAGGCACTACAAGCTTAGGTAGCCTTTGAAGTGTGAGAAGAGAAGGATTGGCACTCTGTCAGGCTGACTCGGCTGACCAGTTTTTTTAAGCATTTTTCCTCCTCTCCTGTATTGTGACCTCTTTGTCTCACTTTTTCGACTTTCTACTTCCACATTTTTCGAAGCTCACACTGCAGTTCAGGTTATTCAGGGATTAGAGCGCGTTGTTTATTTTAATCACATCTAGCACAGATATGTAAACAAGCAGCACCTGTATTCATGCTATGCCAATCTCGCAGTTATGGATGAATATGAAATAGCAGCCAGCTGGTTCTCCGTTTGATCTGTCCAATAACAAAGCCTGAGCTACCATTCCCAGCTATACCTCCTCAAGCCTTCGTTAATGCAGGTTTTCTGCGAAATACATAAAAACACTGATGTCTCTATGGTTATCATTGTAATTTAAGTCATGATGAAAAAGCAGCAGTATTTCAGCGGGTTACTTGAAGAGTATTGTGCACGTATCTGCTTGTTTGACCAATAAGTATGTATTTCTTCCCTCTAAACAGCGGACACACAACTCTGACCGTGACTGGCACCAATCTGGATGTAGTTCAGGAACCACGCATCAGAGTCAAATACGCTGGACATGAATCTGTCAATGTGAGTGTAAAAACTGCTGATTTATAGTTATTTTTAATTTTTTAAAAATTATACATAAATAAATCATATGTAAATCTAAATGTGTGATTTGTTAAGCCTGTATTTAGACAGATTCAGTGCTGTAGTATACTCGTTTTAATAATGTGACTGATAAGGAAGGGGTTTTGGGAGGGAAAAAGAAGTTAGAAGAGGATTACATAAAGAATCATTCAAAACGAAGATTTTAAAAAATGATATGGATGAACAACTCACTTTTTGGAGGTGATTTATGGAGCTAATTCTGCTCGCCTGAACTGCTCAGGCAGGTCGCTCAAAGTGATTGATTGTTATAAAGTGTTGGGGCTCTGTTGGAAAAAGGCCAGGATCCTTTGGGTACAAGTTTTCCACTTCTTCCTAGTCATGGATTTGCTTTAGGACTGCATCCTAGCAGAAAAGATAACTATTGCAGAGATGCCAGAGAGAGAACGATGGCATTATTTGCTTGCCCAAGTGTAAGAGAAAACAAGGAACTTCAGTTTTTGCGTTTGATAAATTTGGGTGTTTTTATGTGGAGCATGTTGTATGTGAGAAGTTTGCCCAGAGCCAATTAAATGATGTGTTAACGATGCCAGCCCAAATTTTCAGCTAGTCAATTAAAGCTGCATGTTCTACAGTGTTACTGGCAAAGCTGAGATCTGAAGGGATTAAAGTTGATCTTTGACCCGAAACGGCTGCTAGAAAAGGGTCACTGGTGAATTTAATGAGGGCAGCATCTTTATCACACATATCTCAAAAACATAACTGGAATTACTTGAAAATGCTAAGAATCACAAAAGCATTTAATTTACTTCAAATAGCTTTCTGTGCAAAACTAGATCTGACTAAAGCTAACTAGAAACTGGTGTCAAGCTGGTGAAATTTAAAGGGGCAGCTCATTTTTAAAGGAGACTTTGAAGAAGTATAGGAGGAAAAAAGCCCCACAGAATTGCACTCTAGTAATCGAGTGATTGGCTTAATGTGAAACAGATTCTAGTAGACATTTTTCTGTTAATATGCAAGTTGAATAGGATTTTAGAGGCTCTAACATCTGGATGTTTGAAATAACAGGATAGTTATTAGTAGTATAACATTTGGGCCCAAAGTGAGACATCTGTTCAGATCTATTTAGTAAAAGTGTTTCCTACATATATAAAAACTACAAATGGTGCTTCATTAATTGCCATACTTAATTTTCCTTTGAGGTTAAATGAATAATTACAGGAAGATATAAAACTTGTATATCATAATAGGTACAGTCTGGCTGCTGAAATATTTCACTCACTACGTCGCCAGGTTGTGGATAATGTGGTGTGACTTGAAAACCTGATCCGATTCTTCTTCAGGTGTGCAAAGTTCTGAACACAACCACCATCAGCTGCTTCGCTCCATCTCTGAATGTGGAGTACACCACAGACCACGAGACAGTGAAACATGTGGATGAGTTTGGATTTGTGTTCAACAATGTCCAAGCTCTGCTCACCTATAACAACACCAGCTTTGTCTACTACCCCAACCCTTACCTGGAGCCCCTCAGCCTTTCAGGTGTTTTGGAGCAAAAACCTGGAGCTCCCATCATACTCAAAGTAAGTTGACGGAGAGCTTCCCAGAAACGAGTCTAGTTTCCTTTACCGTTTCAGAGTAAGGCAAAACCTTAAAAAACAGTAACTGGCTTCCATAACAGCATTTGTTTTATCTTTATTACAGACAACCTAATGTAATTCTATCCTTATGCTCGCTCCTATAAATAGTCTATTCTATTAATGATAAAAAAAAAATCGTATCCCATTTGATCCGATTTTATTTCTTCCACACACATCAACCCCTCTGTTACCCCATTAATTTTTATGCCTTTTTAATAAATATTTCAGGCCATGGTGGACATAACTGCTGACTTTTTCTGTCTGATGTTCTTCTCCCTGTGAACTCGAATGCTTCCTGTCAAAGAATGGACAACACTTCTTTTGTACTTTTCAAAATGGATTTTTTTTCTGCCTGACTTTTCTTCCCTTTACTTCATGTGCCACTGCAAGGAAGTTAAATCTTTAGCTACGTTTGCCAAGGGAGAACAGCATGGCATATTGGTTTGTGTCTTGAAGTAATCTGCCTTTGTTAGCTAAAATAATTTAGCAGCTTTCTTGCAAAAACTGACTCTGTGGCAGTCCACAGTGCAGTACAGAAACTGACTGAAAGCCTTATTCGCAAGGCAAAAGCCAAGGCAAAGGGATGTGATGAGTGCTGTTTGTTTTGTCTCTCAGCGAGAATATGCAAAAACTACCCAAGCTGAAATTCATAAAACTTGTTGGAAAGGTGCAGAATGGGGACCAGAAAAACCAATTAACTTCTGGTTCTTTGCAAACTTGCAAAGTAGCGCCTAGGCCCTGATGGGTGACGTGCTCTGTGAATGCCCTTATAGCTGATTACAGTAACTCCACTGATGCATGAACACTGAATGATGCTAAAGCATAATATTTTTCTGTTGAACAGTTACTTGTCTGATCAAATAGTTCATGCACTGAATCATGTTTTTAATTGGATGTCTTAGATCAAATAAACATTGTTTTGGGTTTTTTTTTAGATTTTTGGTGCATAGTTTAGTTTTAATGTATGAGCTGTTTGGTCTTAAAATGTGAAAAGTGCTTGGTATTTTATTATTATATTATATCTTGCAGGGACGTAACCTGGTGCCGTCTGCATCTGGTGGAGCGAGGCTCAATTACACGGTGCTGATCGGGGATACACCTTGTTCTCTTACTGTGTCTGACACTCAGTTACTCTGTGAGCCACCAAACCTCACCGGGCAACACAAAGTCCTGGTCAGTTTCAACGCTGTGCTTATCCGGCAATTCTCTGTCTGTCTGTCCATCTGCTTCCCTTTTAGCATGAATGTGGGTCACTCTCTGTAGGTCAGTGCTTGTCTGTATTTGTGGGTCATTGACAGGCTTTCACTTAGTCGCTGGCTTTCTGTCATTGTTTGTCACTCATGGTCTAGTAAGTTCCAAAGTAGAGAACATCGCCTTCTACAATTATTGACATGTACTCTTGCAAGTATTGACAGTACAGCTTTTAAAGGGAAACTAAGTGTGTATGGCTGGATATTAGTTTATTCAAAGGCAACTATACAGGCAAATCTTTTAAATTCAAAACCAGACATTTAATTTTATCTCTTTATTTATTTATTTTTTGGCTTTATTTTTTTAAAAACACGTTTTAAAGATTATATTGAAAACTTGTGTAATTACTCAGGTTCAAGTCGGGGGACTCCACATCTCTCCAGGAGAGGTTCACATCCGATCTGACAGCCTGCTCACCCTTCCTGCTATCCTCAGTATCACAGCTGGAGGAGGGCTGCTCCTCATCATCGTTGTAATAGTTCTGCTGGCCTACAGACGGAAGTCACATGAGAATGACCTCACTTTGAAGCGCCTGCAGATGCAGATGGACAATCTGGAATCCAGAGTGGCTCTGGAGTGCAAAGAGGGTCAGTATGATCTAAGAGATAAAAATATCTTAAATCCGCTCAATCATATTCCCATATTAAAATGAACTTCATAATTGCATTATATTCTTTTAAAAGCTTATGTCAGAATTATGTGTACAAAATGATTTAACAGTGCTGTGAAAAAGCATTTGCACGCTTCCTGATTTCTTAAGTATTTTGCATATTTCTCACACATGTTTCAGATCACATGAGAGCTCAGATAACCTGAGATGTGAAAAAAATAATCCTCCCTCTTTGTTAAATTGTGAATTGGACATGATTAACCAGATTTTGTGAAAAGCTGACTTCAATTTTACTAGCTACACTCAGGCTTTGCAGGCACTTTCAGACAAATTGAATGTGCAAAAATATCACAAAAAGAAACATCATGCCACAATCTAAAGAAACGTGAAACGGAGTCACTGACATCAGCCTCACAAGCATTAAAAAAGCATTTCTAAGGCTTGGGGTCTCAACCGAATCACAGTGAGAACTTGGAACAGTGATGATGAACCAAAATGTCTCCAAGAGCGCATTAATGACCTGTCCAAAAGGTCACAAAAGAACTGAACAGGGTGTAAAGACCTGCAGGCTTCTCTTTCTTTATTGATTAATGATTCAAGAATAAGAAAGAGACTGGGCAAAAATGGCATCCATAGGAGACCCTCCAAGTTGAAAACCACTGACAACCAAAAACAACAAATACACATCTGCCAGAAAACATCTGGATGATCTCCAAAACTTTTGGGAAAATATTCTGTGGATAACTTTTTCCCTTAATAAATGAATCATTTGAAAACTGCATTTTGTATGAACTCAGGTCATCTTAGTGTAACAATAAAGCTTGTCTGATGTGAAACAAATACAATAGGCATTCACTTTTACTTTTGCATCTTTTTCTTATTTTGAATTACTGTCATAAAGTACTAACATGATGGGCAAAACATTTTATACATGTGTCATGTGCAGCCTTTGCAGAACTGCAGACTGACATCAATGAACTAACCAGTGATCTGGACAGAGCCGGCATTCCCTACTTGGACTATCGCACTTATGCAATGAGAGTTCTCTTCCCCGGTATTGATGATCATCCTGTCCTCAGAGAACTGGAGGTGAGGAACCCTTGAAGAAGAGGCTGCAACACTTGAATGCAGTGTCAACTATTTTTCTGACGTCTTGACCTTAAAGCTCCAGTATACGCCAAAAATAATTGCTACTGGCTTTTTGGCCAAAGCTGTCAAACTGTCTATGGGAATATTCACATCAGTTTGAGGTCAAAAAGTTCTGGATCTCTGCCCATAAAAAGCAGAAGTATATACCTGATTAAAATTTGACTGCACTCCATTTCAAGGTCACTTCCAGCGCTCCTGCTATATTCACATCCCTGACCGGTAGGCCTGTTCAGACCACTTGAACTTGCACATTTGTAATGCCTGCTGAATCTGCTCCACTGTGTCAAAACACCAAGCATGCAACTTGATTTCCATTTTCGGGAAGAGAATGGGAAGTAGTTTGAGTGGAGACTGTGGCTTTCCAATTGACTGGTGCCACTCCTAACCTGAGGCGCCTTCTTCTAGCATGGGCACTGCGGAGACCAAAGTCACCACCAGTAATTATCCTTGACATAAAGGTTGAGTCAGTTTTACAGAGAAGTTGATTTTTGCTTTCGAATTTCGAGGTCCCTGCACATAAGTGGACAGAAAGGGACTTGAAGGAGGAAATCTACTGTAAAACAGCTGCAGTGCTGTCAGTGGTGCAGACCTTCTCAAGAAGTGACCTTGAAGTCAAATTTTATTTTAATTTTTTATAAAATTTGAGTGGAGTTTTTGACTGCAGCTCATACTGGGAATTTTTTTTGCTTCCATTAATCTCTGAGCCTTCTACTGGTTTTGAAGTCGTTTTTTTTTTTTTTATTTACTTGAAAGAAGTTTTTTCATTATTGTCTCAAAGGATAGGCAAATGACTTAATTGTGAGGCATTCTCTATTCAGTTTTTAAGACAATCTGGAGAAAAAAAGTATTTGCCTTTTAATTTTTCATGCAAAAAAAGAAAAAACAAGCTTGGAATGTAAAGGTCATGGCTGATGTTACCAATTAAATAGTAGATAATTGTTTAATCAAGCGATTATTAGGGTATAAATTATAGCAATTCTTAAGAACCAACTAACTCTGTAAAAATCCTCTGATTGCACTTGACACATTATCACCTTTTCATCAAATAAAGGTTCTTTATTTAGTGCAAAAAAAAGAGGTTTTTTATTAATACATATGTATTAAAATCTACACTTTTAATGGTGAAGCAGGTCTCTCAGCATCTGCACAACCTTCACTAAATTCTAGGCAAAGGCTTTAGTCACGGCAGTAATTCTGGTTCGTACTGACCCTTTGAAGGGGAGAATTTTTACTCTGTTCTGTATTTCTGTTATAACTCGTCCATGAGTGTGTACCGTCTAATGAGCGCACTCACCTTTCTGTGTGTGCAAAAATGCATGATGCGTGCAGGTGCCAGGGAGCGGACAGGCGAATGTGGAGAAAGCCTTGAAGCAGTTTGCTCAGCTGGTGAATAATAAGGTTTTCCTGCTGACATTCATACGCACACTGGAGCTGCAGCGTTCCTTCTCCATGCGTGACCGCGGCTACGTTGCCTCGCTCATCATGACCGCTCTGCAGGGACGGCTGGAGTACGCCACAGATATCCTGAAACATCTGCTCTCAGATCTTATAGAGCGCAATCTGGAGAGCAAGAACCACCCCAAACTACTCCTCCGCAGGTAAACTGAACCATTCACCGTGCTTATACCCAAGCGTCAAAAAGATATGTAACGTAATGAGTTAATTTTTTGCCAGCTAAAATGTAAGATGCATAATTTTGAGGTGAGACTACAGAACAGAACCGAACAGATCTCAGCTGTACTTGCAGAGAAGAAGAAATCAATTGTTCTTCCAAATTTTTAAACAAAGTGACTAAAAGCTAGACAGACAAAAAAGTCAGAAATTCGAAAAGCCCATTAAATTTGGGTTTGGAGGTCATGTCGGGTACATCATTCAGTTTCACAACGGTGGACTCCCATTCCTCTGTGGGGAGAGGATTTAAACTAGAGATTTTTTCGATGACAAACCCGACCAATTCAGATCAATGCTGCTTATCTTTTGGCATAGATAATTCCTTTGCGCGTTGTTCTTTCCGGCCCAGTTACTGCACTTCTGATGGTTGAATAACTAGGCCAGTAACGGGAAGCCCACCTTTGTACAGCTTTGTTTTGTGCAGCAGTATGAAACATCCGCTATGAGTCTGAGAAACAGGATGCCTGAGCAGACAGGTGAAAGACAGGAGTGTTAAAAGTGATAGAGAGTGGGAGGGACTGGCAGAGGAGGAGAAGCTAACGGGGAAGAGTGAGTGTAGCGGCAGCAGAGTTGTTGTCAGTCTGACTTATCTTCTGTGTGCCACTCATGAAACATTCAACTGTAGCTCACATTTCTTTCCCCATCACCTCTCCTCTTCCTCCCTTCTCTCGCCTCTCTCCCTCTTTCCTCCACCTCTGGTTATCTGCCGATTGTTTCCCCAGTGCTGAGACCAGCCTACTGAATGTTTAATG